>JAPDSC010090114.1:75838-146074 GCA_026290005.1 Latrodectus geometricus | reverse complement strand
TATATATATATATATATATATATATATATATATATATATATTAAAATATTTTTCAAACTGAAGGTCTTCATGATATAATGGCAATGAACTATTTAAATGGTCTAGTATTTTATTAAGAATTCCAAAATATAAATTTGAAGTTACCATTTCGTACAAAAAATAAACCGCAGTGTGGAATAGTTTGAAATAAAACTTCTTGCAGGTCTTTCCTTTAGGACTTGTTATCTCAAAATATTTTTAAGATAACAGTTATTTTAGTCAGCAAGGAAAAATAATAATATGAATTTACTTTATAAGTATCGTGTGTGTTTATAAAAGAATTTGCATTTAAATATCGTGTAGAAAAATTAGAATAAGTAAGCATTTCAAAATTTATTGGTTTTAAAGTAAGTAATTTCCTAAACGTTTATTTTAAAAATATGTTTAAATAAAATATTATTAAATTTGTATATTAATATATTTTTATAAGAAAATTTTCAATTAGAAAAAGGTACTAAATTAATTCCTATAAAAACATTTTTTTAAGAATTAATTTATAATATCGTTTTAATATTAATATTAAACACTATTTAAAGTTTTTAAATGAATTTAAAATGTTAGACATCTATATAAAACATATTTATATTCAAATTTCAAAAAATATTTTCCGAATAAACTTTTGCACTATGTTTTTATTTCATCATACTTTGATATTATGTTTGAAACTAAGTATCGGTTAAGTGGTCAACAGAATTTTTTTAATTTATTTAATCTATTATTTATATTACGAGATTATTATATAAACAGTTTAATATTTTATATTAATAGTTTAATAAAATAATAAATTACCTATGATTTTTTTTCATTTTAAATAATTATTTTTAGAATATCGATGATTTTTTTCATTGATATTTAAAGAATATTAACAACTAATAAAAAACATCAATATTTTATTGTTTTCCCAACTCAAAACTTTCAATTCCTGATGTAAATTTTCCCTTTAGCTTTTTGACATATCTTTTTAACTCTTATAATACTTAATAATTTTTCGTACTCAAAAAATGCAATTTCTGATATAAATTTTCCTTTTAGCTTTCTAGCATATCTTTTTAACTATCATACATTTAAAATATAATTTTTCATGAAAGTTTTATTCCCATAATTCTGTTTCCTTTCCTTTATCATCCCTAATTTTTATTCAGATAAATTTTCGTTTGACATGTTTCTTTAGTCTTACTTCTACCTATTGACATTTTTCGAAGTGCGATTGAAATAAGTTTATTCTTCTCAGAAATATATAAAATAATTTGAATATATTCAATTACTCGATATCACTATTTAAGTGCAATTTAAATCTGTTTCACTCTTATATTTCTCATCCAATAGAAATTTAAATTTTCCTTTTATTTATTTTTTTTTTAAATCTCTGAAACAATCGATTTCAGTTTCGCCCAATAGCAGAGATCACCTTGTTCTTTGAATCCCAGACGGCGTAAGTATTTACCTAGACATGTCTACAATAATGCAGACATGTCTATTTATCACCAAATTTACTGTTTCTCCCACATTCTGAAATGCACCTGTGGAATAACGGTAGTTTCTGAATTAATTATTCACCTCGCTGAATCAAATGAATATCAGATAAAAAAAATTATTTTCAGTAGACAGCTTAAATCTTAATTATAAATCACAGTAATGAAATAAGCTTTTTAAAAATTCAACGTGTCTAGAAAACAATGGAATTTATTGTAAGCCGTTTTTTATCATAATTAATTTGTCAAAATCTTTGAATTCCAAGGCTTAAAATTTCATTTTAGAATGCTTTTTTCTTATCATAAAGATGAGACATGTTTCTGTCTGGAGTTATATTTTTCCTACATTTTTGAAGTAAAAAAAAATATATATATTTATCTGGAAAATTTAGACATTTTATATAAATCAAACAAATTTAGACATCAAAATTGCAAATGACATGCGATATTATGTTATGACGTATCTTGCTGTTAAATGTGCCGTGTAATACAGAGAAAAAACTGTAAAGGAGGAAAAATTTCAACTTGCCGGAGAGTTAGTTGGGTGAATCCATATTTGGTCATAAGAATAAGAATGAATACCGTTGAAATACAGTATCATTTTATTCATTTAGAAATTATATTATTATAAGGAATTTGTTTTGATTACTTTGTACTTAAAAACAATTTATTTTCCAACAAAATTTTTAAAAGTTTCGTTTTTTTAATAATAAAAAATGTCAACTTGAATTTAAATAGTAATATGCGGAAATTCATTAATCTTTGAAAATATGTGGTTATGTTTTCTTATTTAGTTTTAAATGTGATGCATCAATATGAAATTTTTATAAAGAAATTAAATTAATATTCTAATATAAAACACCTAAAATAAATTTCCTGGTTAAAATATAATCGACACATTCCTCAGTTATAAAATTGATGCAAATTAATTACAAGTATTTATTTTTTATTAAATAAAATAATGATGTATAATAATTCGTTTTAATTATTTTAATCCAATTTAGGTAATTCTACAAATCAAAAAAGATCCATTTGACATTTTGAAATCTTGTGCAGAGTTAAATGTAAAAATATTGGTTTCTTAAATCCTTTTCTAAAATGGATATTTGTTGCAGATTATTTTTGTGAAAATTGCTTTTAAGTATCATATTTTTAGTGAATGCTATAAAAAATAGTAAGTTGGTTAACATTGTGTCTTTTCGTTCAATTAGTTCATTGATTTTTGCAGTGGCTCAAACTAACTTAAAAATTGATGATTTCGATCCGATTCGCACTCTTAAATTTAAAAGAAAAAAAAATTATAATATCACAAAAAAAAATCAAAATATAATAAATATGATCTCAAAAATACTAATATTATTTTAATAAATTCTCTAAAGCAATAGCTGTTGTTAAAAATTTTTTGCTTGTATTATTTTTTAAAAGAAATTTTAAAAATCGATGCTTAAAATGGTTGTGTTTTCAAAATATAATCTGCTAAACATTGTATAAAACTCAAGACAATAATTACATAATGTATTTCTGAAAAGATCAACTGTAAATATTGTTAAAAAATCGAAAAATGGATAGCAATTAATAATCAATATCATTATAACTGCATATCATCCTAAACCATTCTCACAGTTCAGGTCTTAAAAGTTAATATATAAATCATTAATATTTCGTCTTTTTAGGGATGTTATCAAAACATTTCATTATTTTCACAGTATTTCAAAATACGAAACATTTCAAGTCTTACAATAAATCAGATTTAAATTAATTTTAGTAAATTTGCAACTCGAGTAAGCTTGCAGTAATATTACAATTCCCATTAATAAGCATAAATTTTATAGAATATTTCGCATACATTAATAGACCATATATAGAACAAAAACATAAAAAGAAAATTTTATTGTCCTCATAAGCTTTTATTGTTACTATGTTTCAGAGTTTGCTTTTATAAGAATACACATCAGTAATTTTCGGCGTTAGTTCTTGAAACCCCATATGCAGTAATTTTGCATTTATATCAGATAATACATAACTCAAGAATAAGGAACATTCAACGTGGTACACAATGGAGACACGTGACTCTTTGGGAATTCGGAGGCCTACAGGGGAAGGGGCCCCAGCACTGTTTAGAAATAAAGAGCTCATAAAAGGAGTCTAAAATGGCAGCAATTTTCTGACGTCCTCCTATTTGCAGCTTGGCACAGATTGTCGGTTTCGATTATACGAGGAATTTTCCTTTCAAAATGCTCGCCTAGAATTCCAAAGAAAAGAATTCGCATCCGAAACGTTTTATTGTCTCCCCTTTTCTAGAAAGAAGATAAGAAGAGCACGTGGAGTGATCTGCATGATTTCCCTTTATCATTATGCTCTTCTCTTAATGACATTGATCTAATTTTTCGCCAAACAAGATTTCAAATAATCATTTTCATTCTATGGTGATCTTTCTTTTGTTCTTTGAAATTAAAATATTTATGAATTTTAAAGTCAAAATGCGTTTTTTAAAATATTTTTAAATATCCCAATAATAAAATGCATCATATATAAACAATATCTCTTTTCTTGAACAAGGGGCTAACTGCTAATCAATATAAATACAAATCACTTGAATTTATATCATTTTCATACTATATTATTCATTTTCCAATGCATTATATGGAAAGTTGAGCCAATTGTAAAAACACAACCAGAAAATAGTAATTTTCTTTTCATTAATATAATTTTGTTAAATATTAGTAATTTTACATACTTTCTTTCTGTGAAAGGAAGTAAAATTCGTGGTTTAATGTGGGGGACCATGTATAATTTCTCAGCCCCAACCCCCAATTCTGGCCACTTCAATTCTCAAAATTAATTTTTACTCAGAATTCTTCCATTATAATATTTTTTGGTAAGGAGTTACTTAAATCTCTTATTTTTTTATTAAATTATTTTATTTGAATCATTTCTTTATTTTCATTTTCTTTGTATCTAACGCATTTTTTCCTTTTTTTATATAGGGATAATATAAGAAATAAGTTTTCGTAAAAGTTATTTAAACTTTTTTATGAAAATTCGAAATAGTGCTTCGATTTTTTTTTTTTTTTTTTTTTTTTTTTGGTAAACAAAAATTTATGCTTTTAAAATTATTTTTCCTCCTGTGATAACTCTTCAATGATCTATTTTTACAACAAAGAGTTCTCCCAGAATTTAGAGTATATATATATATATATATATATATATATATATATATATATATATATGCTGATTTTTATTACATGTATAACACAAGTTACAAAATTTTTATGATAAACTTCAACTCTGAGAAATGTAAATATTTGTTGTCATATTAGTAATTCATGATATTTAGTCCCAATTTTGCGAAAGAAATAATATTAATATTTTAATTTTTTAAAAAAAAGCTAAAATAATATGATGATATGCATTTATTTTTATATTAATACATTACTTGTTATCCTTTTAATTGCATTTAATTTGGTCTGAAATACCACAATGTATATATGAAAAATCAAATTTAAAATTGTGAATCGGTCTCATAATAATATTAAAATCTAAAGGTTATTATTTTTAAGAAAATTGTAGTATTCTTAAGATTCCTCATTTAAAATTTATGTATAATTTGTATTTCTGAAAGATAATAAGCACCTGAAGCCTCACTGAAATCTGGAATTAAAAAAATAATTTTACCTTATAAATTTAAAAAAGTTTGAGATTTTTTTACTTCTTTTTTGAAAAAACGTTGCGTAAGACAAATTCTACACCTAATGCTATAATTTCAAGAATTAATTGAAGGGCCAGAATTTAAAAAAAACATGATTTTACCTGATAATAAAACATGAAGTCTCCCATCATACTTTAAGTATTTTTAAATGAAAATCTACCTTCTTAACAAATTTTCTTGTGTAAGTGAATTTCCAACATTTTTACTGCCGTTAACGAAAATTTGGTACAGATGCCGTATAATCCATCACGCCAATTTTTGAATTTTTTTAGCGATGAAAAAAATGTTGCCAAGATGACGTAGTAAATGACTGAAAAAAAGCTTATACATCTAAATAACAGATTTAAATCTGGTAAATAGTAAGCCTAAATAAATATTTCAAAAATATATATTTAAGCTTCTTATTTATCAGATTTAAAAAAAGAAAATATAAGTATATAAATTACGAAAATGGAACAAAATGTTCTAAATATTTTTGCAATGACGCAAATACTAGGATCGCCAAAATAGAATTTGGGGATAATTCTTAATATTTTTCATCTCTATGGCGTTATAAGAACCAGATTGTCAGATAAACAAGGAAATCCGCCAAAAATATCACCAAACTCAAAAATTTCCATGATGGATAATACGACTTCTGTGCCGAAAATTTTACCAAACAAAACCTCTTTTCTGGAGCGCTTTTGTTTCAAGTAATAACCTGCTTTCTCATTCGGGTGCACTTAAAAGGCGTGACCATCCGGCTGAATCCATATCGTGGATCCTGGAGAACTCTTTAGTGCGATGCGTGAAAATGGTTTCATGGAGACTCTCAAAGGCACATAAATCGCGTTTCCGCTGAAGCTTTTGTCTTGCATGGAACCCCACTCTGCTTAAGATATTCAACCAGAAATGAAACTTCAGACCCAACGAGATAAAAGCTTTTACTGAGTTTTTGAAAATAGAGTCTGGTAATGTCCTTCTCGCCAACACAACCATTTCGATCCATTTCCGCAGAGGACATATTCGGCCTCTTTCTTGTGAATTTTTGCATTTTATGTATGCTATCCTTTATAGATTTTGTACACATTTGATGGGTGTTTTCTTAAGAAGAATAAAAGCGTCTGATTTATTTATTTTTTACTTGTGTATGCATCTCTTGCGGGCAAATATTTCCATGAAAATGAATAACGTAAAAATATCTTTCACTTATCAAAGGTGTGTTAAAGTAATTTTTGGGTTCACGTATTCTTGAATTTAACATAGTATTTAACATAATTAAAAATAATAAAAGAACGTAATATTCTTTTTAATTGTGTTAAAAACTTTTTAATTGAACATTTCTTCAGCCTTAACTCTAAACTAACGATTAACAAATCTTAAGTTTCAATTCTTCGTGGTAGTTCTTAGTGATTTCAATTTATAGTGGATGAAACTATCTTTCCACATAAATAAAAATAATAATCGTCCTATCCAGGAAGTTTGTATCGGTATGTTAGTCATGAAACGTAATTAAAGTTGTTCTACGTCAGATATAGTAACCAAAATGACAATGTTAAATAAATAATATTCTTGTTTTCATCAAGTTAGGGGCATTAGAAAAGAACGGCTCACAATAACTCATACTTTAAGGGAAAAATTACATTATTTTATATAGAACATTAAATATTATAGATTATTAAGCACTTTAAATACTCATAATTTGATTAAATTGGCTTTTATTTCTTAAAGATTATTCATTTCTTGATCTATATATTTTTATTCGCAGTGGAAGGAAGTTTTAATTTATGTCTATTATTGAGAATTCTTTTTATTCAATTTTTTAAATGTAAGTTACTTCGTTTCTAATTTTTACATTGTAATATAGATGCAGAGTCATTTATCAGATAAAAATGCTGTAACAATTTTAAAAATAGCAACAAAGAGCCATCATTTACTGGGAATAGCTCTTCCCAAGGGCATAAAAGCAGACACTTTCTCCAAACTATTTTAAGTGGAATCCTTCACAGGTTTCCAGCTGCTGCCCAGAAACGTGGCATTGCACCTCATGAAAATGCCATCAGAAATCAAATGGGGGAGCGTCAAGAATTGCCTTCCCCATTAAAGGCCTGCAGTGAGAGGATGACTCCCCCAGGAGCCGCTGCAGACAAGTTCACTTATGGAGCCCATACGGCACAGGGCGATGGTATGATAATTCGAATGCCCCCACCTCTCATACCTATGGAGCACTTCTGCCTGTTGACTCACGTCAAGTTTGAGGTCATCTTCTGAATATTGCATTGCAACCTGTGGGTGCCAGATTACTCACTTTGGTGCGGAATGCCTGAGAGGAACGCCGTTGTGTCAATCATTGCTGTGGTATCTATGAAAAATATATAACGGAAGGCATTCCTCCTTTTATGTGGCTTGCTGTTTCCGACTAGGTTTGTTTCTTCTGAAAGTGCTCTATAAAATGTGGCTAAAATTTTGCGCCACTGTAGTTTTAATAGTGATTACGTCTGGTATATTTTACATTCCTTGCATCGATTCTGAGCTTTTGTTTTCAAATTTAATAAAAAGAGCAAAAATATCTCACCTCTTAAAATAGTTATTCATTCTGCCAATTTTCTTTAAGGTTTTCGTAGAACACAATTAATCACATAGTAATCTTGGACTATGGTCAAATGATAAGAGCAACTGAACTACCATCTTCTTTTCCGTGCTACCCCACATATGAAAGGGGTTTGTTTGTGAAATGCTCGGATTCGACTCTTCAATTTCTCTCTTTTATAGGCCGTGTTGTTGTTAGTTGGTTAAGATGTCGTTGTCATTATATGAAAGTAATGAGTTAAGTTCTGCTTTAACTGAAGTTTTGTCGTGGTCACAAAAGGCAACTGAAGCATATTAAATGAGTCGTGGCCACAGTATACTTTAAGTAAAATACCTATAAATGTAGGAAGTCAAATATAGGTGAGTTTTCTGCTTGGTTCCTGCTTCTAAATTAGTTAGACTCCCACCCAGCAATTTCCATCTATCTAGTTGACCCCAACTCTGAGCTTAATATAAGGAATGCACGCTAAAGGAGAGACGTTGCATTGCCAAACAGGATGCAAAGAATTTACGAACTTTTCTGCGTCCAAAACCCTCGAGTTTTGCAACAAGATGATTGCATAAATAGAGACACGTTGGTAGAATGCTGATGGTGATTACTTCGAGGACTAACAATTGTCTACATTATCTGTAGATCATGTTCTTTTGAGTCATTAAAAAGGCCAAGAACTTTCTTGTTTACCTTGTAATAATCAGATTCAAATTAATTTTAAAATCTATCAAACAATCTCACAGGATATATAAAATAAATAAAAAAATTTCTATTTTCTTGATTATATTTTCCAATACTCATTCAGTGAAATTGAAGACGGCATTCCCTCATTTAATAAATAAAAATAAATTTGAAGGAATATAAACTAAAATTCTGAGGTTTCGGTTGTTATAGTAAAATAATGTGAATCATTTTAATAATATCAGATGCTTCTTAATCAGCTTTCGTGTATAGTTGAATAACAATCAAATCAAATATTTCCAGTAAGCAATTTGAATAATTTATTTTTATTTTTAAAACAGTTTAATCTGATGCGTCTTTGATACAGTTGAGTCATTTAATGGTTTTATTATGCATATTTTTGTTTAGAGCTATCCGTTATAGATGAGTGCTTAAAATAATAAACCAGCATGATATATTTTAATTAACAATTATCATTCAAGATAAGATATAAGGATATTCATTATGATGAAATATGATATTTTTAATGATTTTCTTCTGACGAAAATGAGGTCTTTGTGTGTTGAAAGAGCTTATTATTGATAAAGAGAACTGATGTACGATATTTAGACTGATATTCCTAAATTTGCTTTCTCCGTACCCATAATTTACAATTTTTGTATCTTAAAAATTAAGGAAGTAAAAAATAACGAGTAGTCCTCATTTATAATGGAAAAAGCAATTTTTTCCCATATGGGGGAATTTAAGTTTCTGGTGCGATGCATTTGATAAAATTATCTACAAAATCAAACAATTACATTTTCATTTTAATTTTTAAACATAAATTATAAATTAGGAGCTGCTACTTTGGTGGAAATAACACAAAAATTTGTTTAAAAGCACAAGAATAATGACAATTTTGCTGGTGGATTATTCCAGTTGTCTTTGATTTCACAAACTCTGAATATAATAACCAAGAGTTCATTCAAAGGCAAGATTAAAATAATGCACCAGTACTTTTTTTGTATAATACCGTTTATATTTATGAAACTTTGAAAAAACTTTATAATGGTGATAATGCATTAAAAAAATTCAAGTTTATTGAAATAGAATTAATGTCTAATTTTTCCGAATAATTATCTATTGACATCAATTTTAGATCCATTTTATATTGTAGTTCTGAATTAATCTTCAATTTCGGTTAATCCAGAGCATTTTTTGTTCAGGATGAACCAAAATAGAGCACAGTATATTCTTCAGTAGCATCAGAGAATTATAGCTAATCAATGATCTAGTTTCCAATGTTCCACTATGGCTTACATTGGACAGTTAGAACTTGTCATCAGAGTGTTTTGGACCACATCTGTAAAGATTTTGCCCCTCCTACAATTTACCATTAAACATTTACTGAATCAAATCTTGTTTGGCGATGAATATCGGAAATCATTATCCAAATAAATCGAATCTATCGGTAAATGATCTAATTCCTCCAATAGTTCGAAACTAAAATTAAATCAAAGATGTAAGCTCTTTTATTTCATAACCTCAATTAAAATATCAGAAATTTTTATTTAGGGTTTTTATCTATAATAAATGGAAATGGGAGTATACTTGTTATTTTTATTTTTATTTGTCACCACTATTTTGTTAAGAATAGCATTATACTTTTTAATGGCCATCTATTTTAATAGATAAGATATATGAGGACTTTTTTATCAACGTTTGATGAAATTTTGGAGATCAGATAGTGTTTCTCTTCCAAATTTCATATATTAATTTTATATTCAAAACTTGCAATTAAAATTTAAGTTTACATATAATAAAAAGGAATTTTGAAAATTAAAAAAAATTTAATTTTTATGTTAATGTTCCCACAATTACTTGGTTTAAGACAGTATAACAAATTTTAAAAAAAAAATAATAATAATAATTCCTAGTTTTTTTACAAACATTTTTTTGTAAACAAAAAATGGAATACCAAATTGTAAAATTTACTTTTTATTTTGCAGTTTTATGTTCCATTGGACAAACTGTAGGAAAATTATAACATGAGAATTAAAAATTAATATTTTTAAGTATTCAATTCAAAGCTATTCAACAAATTTATTAACAGTTTGAACAATTTCTCTGTATTTTGATGTGTGAAGAAATAAAAGAAATTGAAATGTTAAAACTAAGTTCCACGCATCCTAATAAACTATTTTTGTATGAAATATTGAAAAAATAACAATTGCTTTGCATTAAGTATTTTTATGGTGGCATTTTACTTGATATTTCAAATAATACGAATTTAGTATTACAATGATTCCCTAATTTTGAATACAAAATCACATCATATTTTTAAATTATATGTAACATTTATATTATAAATTTATGCCCTCTAAATATATTTTCACGCAGTTAACATATAATGCATCTCATATATTTCAATTTTTATATTCAATAACTATTATATCTTATTTAAGTGTATTACGTTTGGAGTAATTATTTTAACTAAAAAACATTTGAAAATGAAATATCATAAGTGTTTTTTAACTAGACAAAAGGGTAATTATTTGATTTACTTGGAAAAACATCAACAACTATAAACATATATTTTCGACGCATTAAAATTGCCTTGTAACAAAAATATATTATAAAGAATTATTTTAAGTCATATTGTTTTGTAAGTTATAGAATTACTACCGAAACAAAAATACTCGTTGATGAAATGATGAATAATTATGTTTGGATAATAATAATGGTTATAATAAAAACTTATTTATTTGTAAAAAAATAATATTCGTTTTGAACTTTATCTTTTTATATTTTGTCTTTGCATAAAAAAACCTCCTCTAACCCCGTGTTTAGTTCCCAAACATGAATGATGTCTTTGTTTGTGCATGTATCAATATTTTATTATAAATATAAAAACAATGTGTATAAAGGCATAACTAAATTTAATTATTTAATTACAACAATTATTACTAATGCAAAATTTAATTAATATATTTTAAGAAAAACAATTATACAATTTTTATATTTGATTTCTTTTTTAGGTAAGATAATTTTATTGAATCAGATGCGATTGACTCGTAAAAAACGAAGTAAGAAATAACTTTATTTATTTCCTCTAATTATATTTCGAATATATTTTTAATTATTATAAATTTTATCAGTTAAGAACTGTGCTTGCAAAACATTAATTTCGTAACTAAATAATTGTTTTATATTATTTTTATTCTTAATTCTAAAAATTGTACTGTTAGTATTATAATCTTATCATTTTATTTGACAATTTAGGAAGAAAGTTGCGGAAATATTTTATTCATCGATATTTCAACAAAAGTATCGATTTCAGAAGTAGCGAGATATAAGACACCCTTCATTGAGTATTATTGATATTGTACTGATGTCTATGAGAGCACTAATTGGCAATTTAGAGCACCGAGATTGTAAAAGCGGTGATACCCCGTGATTCTGTGGGCGCCATTTTGTCGCCAGAATTTCGTTTATAACCTTATATGCCCGGGAACGGCGGGATTCTTTTCGGGGGTTGAGGAGCATCTGACAGATTTACGCCCAATTACGTTCATCGTTGGAGAAGATATGGGGAGTCCTAATGTCCTTATCTATCATGGGATGCCCCCCATTTTCTTGTCGATCTTTAAACTGCAGCGTAAAGTGTTATTCCATCGTCTGAAAATGAGGCTACATATTTCTTCCATTTCTTCACCCCACCGAAGCAGCTGATTCTTCTTTATTCTTTTATTCCGGGTCACGTTTTTCTGTATTGTTCTGTCAATACTGAGATAGAATTTCATGTTTAAAAAAATAAATAGATATGATGCCTAATTTTTTCCCTATCTGAAAAAATTCTTTACTGTGTTTTATGTAACTGCGATGACTAAAATGTAGCTAATAACAGGAAATTATACAAAAAAAAATAATAAATGTTAAAGGAAAAAACTGATCTATTAATTTATATCTTCACTGAAGCAGATAAATAAAATATTATTTTTAATTCCTATTCCAAATTTTATATTTTCACATTTAAAGAAAACGTAGAAAAACATTAAAATTTTATGCGCTAAATGTTAAAAATATATAACATGATCTTATAAAAATCTCAGCAGCTGCAGTCACTAATTTACAACATTTAGCGGCATTTTATTTTATTTAAATATACATATTTTTTTCTTCTTTTCGTTAAGCAAAAGGGTTAACATGTAAATATCACATTTATTAAGGAAGAAATAATTTTTCGATTATTTTTCCCCAAGTATTAATTATGAATATTTTTCCATTAAAATATATATTTGGTTGAGAAAATCACCCCCCCCCCCAGGTGACTGTAGTGATCGATATATTTCAATCAAACAATTTCAGATTTATAATCCTTGGAAAGGGGACATTTTGCACAAAAAAATTCTTTTGTTGTTTTTTGTTTGGTTTATACAGTTGTGAGTTACATGCTTTTAAAAATAGATGTTGACGAAAAGAAAATTCGATAATTTTCTTTGATAAAGGTGAAAATACAAACTAAGCTGTAGAAATTGTGAATGGTGTTTTAAGGTCCAGATACTGTAACATCCAGATGCGTGCAATTTTGATTTCTTCTCTTTATTCCGGTTAAATATTTTTTATGTTCAAGATGCATCGGTCGGCAACAAGTCGTCGACATTATCGATAAAATTACGGAAATTATTGCAATTGACCGGCATTATAGCAGCCTTAGCATTACATAGGAGCTAATGATTGACCATAAACAGTTTTAAGCCTTTCGCACACAGCGAATCCATATAAATTTTTGAAATTCGTCTAAGAATAATGTTGTAAAATAAATAACTCTTATCCCCAACCTATAATATATATATATATATATATATATATATATATATATATATATATATATATATAAACATTATTTTAATTTTAAATGTTTTCTTCAACACAAATTTTTTATTCTAATTTACTGAAAAATATGAATGTGGTTTTCTGTTTGGGATTTTTATTTTCATCTTCTCTGTCATCATCATTTTACTTCTACTATAATCACAATAACTACATATAAGCCTTTTATAAAGCATGATATTATTGTTTTCCTGTTCTTGTTTATAATAAATCATCATTAATTTACAAAACATGGAAGGATGTTTATGAAAGATAATGTTTACGAGATAATTTGTTGGAATTATTCCATAAATATTCTTTATGGAATAATTCCAACAAACTTGCTCAAATAAAATACAATGAAAATCATTTTTATTTCATGGAACATTTGCAACATATTTAATACCGTAAATAAATAATTTTCTTAAACATAATTAAGTTTACTTTAATGCTTTATTTTCTTTCAGTTTCATATAATTTAACGAAATGTCCTAAAGCGAGAAACTAAGAAAAAACAAACATTTATATACTCTTTTCAAATAAATAAAGAGTCATTTCGTAAATGGGATAAATCTTTTTAAAAAGTTTATCTTAATATTATAATTTTATATATGCAATAAATATTATATACTTAACTAAATGCTTATAAATTTTTTTCGAATTTTTCGTTGCATATGTTTAAATACATCATGGTTAGAAAACAAAAATGAAAAAAAAATTGATGTAGATTAATCGATTTTGAATAAATGTAAATGAAATTCCAAGCATTTTTAATAAAATTTGGAAAAATTTATTATTATACTGCATTGCATTTTTCATGATAAATGGGATTAATTTTAAATCTATGGAGATAAGAGATCTAAATTCAGTATTTTGTTCCTTTTGACCAGGAAAAATAAACAGGGATAAATAAGATGATTTTTTCGCCAACAATACAAAATTTTATATTCAATACATAATTGTTACTTAGGTAAATCATGTTTTTTTATTCAACAATTTAGTTCAGTTTTTAAAAATAATATATTTGAAATACATTTATGTTTTTAGAAATACACTTCTCGATTTTTTTTAACCGTTGTGCTTCAGTTTCGGTCTAAATTTTCTTTAATTTTACGATAAAAAGTAATAAGAAATGATTTGGCGTCAATTCGGCGATATTGGCTCCAATTTTCTTGCTGTACTGAATTTCATGCAAGTACTCAGTATTTTTACTTATCAGGATTTTTATTGATATTTATTTTATTAATATTTCCATGTGCATCTCTAAATACTATATATATATGTATATATATGTATGTATGTATGTATTAAAACACGGGAAGCAAAGCACTCACAATTGCACGACTGTTAGGCACATTTTTGTTGATTTATCCTCAACAAGAATCCGTGTTTCAGGGTCAAACAAAGACAGGAGTTTCCCTTTTCCACAGCTGCATCCTTATCTCGAGTCCCGAGATATCTCGTGGGATCTATTTAAAGATTGGACACATAGAAAAGAGGTATCTTGCGCAAATAAACAATGGCCATGCCTTCTGCCCGTGAGCTTGAAATATTGGCGAGGAATAATAAACAGCGCTTTGAGGAGACCCGCGTATGAAAACTGGGGGAAAAGTTTTGCGAAGGATAATGACACGAAAGCGATATTATTAGAAGTTTGTTTATCCTCTAGGGATTTTAAATAGGATTTCGGATCGAAATCCCAAACTGCACTGGTAACTTGGGAAATAGTATTTGCTTCAGTTTCAGAAGGGTGGACATCGTCTTCTTGTTAAAGTAAATTCTGTTTCGTGCGCATGTTTAAATGCATCATTAAATTTTTACATTTTGTTGGATCGAGTTTTATAACGTAGATATATCATAAAAAATATTCTTTCATGAGATATTGAATGTTAATTTAATTTCATATTATCTCATCATTATCTTTTAATTTTCTTAGTAATAAAAACAAATATATTTTTGCATTTTACCTAAACAATTTGATAATCTAAATGTGTCATACATATTAATTTTCCCAAAAAATATTTAATTTTAATTTATTTCCACATTATTATATTACTATCTATTTATCTTATTAATTAAATAGTTGATAATAAATCGATATTATTTTTAGTAAACACACATTATCTCTAATTTGTTTGACATTTCAGTTTTCCTTTATTTTTTTAATAGTAATTATATGAATAGTCAATTTGTTAACAAATTTTTTCAGGTAAGCGAATTTATGCGTTAATATTCTGCATGAAAAACACTCTTTTCGTCATAAAACATCAGCAAGAATGGTTTAATATTTCTAAGCTATTATAAAAAAAAAACCTTAACTCAATTCCCTGATATCAATTATCAAAAAAACTACTGGTAAAAATTTACCAATAATTAAATAAAAAATACAATTAAACGAATTTTAATTACTTATTCTCGAATTTTGAAACCACATAGCGGGCAGGCTAATAATTGATAATGAACTTTTTATAGATAATGGACTGTTTTAAACAAAAACTAGTTTAAGCATTTAATCTGATAGACGTGATGCTAGAAGCACCATTTCCCTTTATTCAGCAGTGGCTGGTATCGAACCTGAAACACTCCACTCGAGAGACCACGATTCAACCATTTGTCAAATAATAAGTCTTTTATCCGCAAGATTATGAAAGAATTATTTCCTTTAGCATTAATTTTATTATTCTTTTTCATCAAATGTTAGAATTAGTTTTTAATTAAAATTTAAATTGAGTAACATTAAAATTGCATACGTATCTTAAAATTTTTCAAACTTTTCTGTCATTATCCTAATAAATTTTCACGCATTTGAAAATAACATTTTTCTTTATGCCCATATATGGAAATTGTAATTAAGTGTATTTATGTAATTTTTATTTTAATGATCGTTGTGCTTCTTTGGAATTGTCTCGTACATTACAATGAACACTCTTAAGCCACGGCGAAATTAACAACAAAAGCTTTACAAAACGAGATTTATCATCCGAATGGCGTTTCAGTCCAATGTGCGATATTCTCACGCTTATCTCCACGCCAATGTCCAATATCGCGTGTGGTCTGGAATCTCATAATCACAGAGCGCTCTCCAAACCATTTTTCATCGACACTCTACAGACAAGCGAGCCTTGTTCCCTCCGGAATACAGATGCTCCTTTCCAAAAAAACACATTTAAAGATTCACTCTTCCTTTTGTAGTTATCAAACTTTTTTTTTCTACTTCCTAAGCAAAATGCCTGCAAACACTATTGCATTCTAAAACGAGCTCCAAAATGTGTTACGGATCATTGTATCTTGTTTTATTGGAAAACTTTAAATTTAGCAGAGGATTGAAATATTTTAAATGTTGTTTTTTTTTTTTTTCATTATTTAAATAAGCATTCCTAAAAATTTATGTCATTAGATTAGACAAATAAAGTGAATTTGATCAGTGTGATTTGTGTGTGTGAATTAAATTGTTTTTCTAATATACCAGGAAAGTAATTAATTGGAATCGTATTTGTTTTCCAATACAAATACGAGAAGTGAAAGCAGTTAAGTGATTAATTCTAATTTAGTTAAGTGTCTGTGAATGATTTCATGATATAGAAAAACATAAAAAGAAAATAGTAAAGAAGAGAGAGAGTGCATTTATATATTTGTATTCTTGTTTCTCCTACTCAACAGCTCTTTGTTACATGTTTTCTTTTTATTATTTTTGTATAATCAGTCTTCGAGTGTTTACTGGAGAATCACTTAAACTGTATATCAATTTTGGGACTTCTTCAGATATCTCGAACTGGGTGGTCCATGGTTTCAGTGTAATCATTTTCACATATGGTATAAATTTATTCACTGAAAGGATAAAAAAAATGGTAACACTGTTTGTTTAGCTCTTGAATATATTTAAAATTTATCATCTGTACCATTTTATTTTGCTTTATTATATATATTTCTGATTATCTATTTTATTGAATAAACATGGCTAACTCCGGGTTTGAATTCTTCTATTAGTTAAATGCTGAGGTCGACACCTACGATGACACTATTTCTTCTAGTAGCACACGAGGGGAATGCTATTAGATCATACGCTCTCTCATCATGTATTCACTGTAATCATGAATCAAACCCATTTCATTCCGGTCTCGGGAGCAATATTTTCCCCATCACACTATAACCTGTTATTATTTTCTATGAAATCCTTAGTGGATTCTCTGTAGCTCATAAGTAATGCGGTGATTTTTCAAATATTAGGTTCCGGGTTTAATACTAGTCACTGTAGAGAGACGATCGAAGTTTAAGAATTTGTCGCAATCTGTGTTAGAAGGTCTATAAAACTTCGCAATGGTCGAGTTTCCAAAATTGCGAAGTTTTACAGGTTTCCTTAATCTCATACAGCCTCCACGAAGTAAAATACGCAATGGAAGAGCTTAAAGAAGACTTACAGCAGCTTCCGGCTGTTTTGTTGCCCTCTGTGCTGTGAGAAAAAGGTTCTTTTATTTTCCCGAAATGACCTTGTGGCTGTACCGTACTCTTTGGAATAAAAGATCTATGGTTCGCTTCTATCCTCTGTTGAGTAAAAGAAGATAAATGTTGCACTTCTTCTCAATATGTTTTGTGCTTTTGCGTCTATCTTGGTAAATGCTTGAGAGTTTTCCAGGTTTCCTCCTTTTGCGATAAGTAAATACTGCCCCCATCTATGAAAATTCTTTTGGAAAGACAACATGCGATTTATGCTCGAGTACCTTAAAATGGCCAGGAGGAGCTGTTAGATTTTCACATACATGTTGTAAAATCATTATACATTCATCAAAAATTTAGTAATTTTTAACAACTATGTCATAATGAATAGTTATAAACAATATTTTAATTATATTCCTTAATGCGTAAGTCCCTTTAAATGTTACATGAGATGGTTTATCAATTTTGATTTTCTAAATATTTCCAAAAATGTTTTCAAAATTGTTATTCTCAAAAGAGAATAAAATTAACTAGATTTACTATATTATTATTTTTAAATCACTTTATTATTTTTATTAAAACTTTTAAGACTATATTTAATTCCTATTATAAGTAAATTTGAACATTAGTTACTGCGTTTATTAGAAATTTTTTTTTGTATAACAATATAGTGGAACAAATGAAAAGTAATTCCCTGGAATCCCTCCCGTCTTCTGGCATTAGAGAAAATAAAACAAGAGAATAAGTTAATCTATAAAAGAAAATAAATTCGGACAAAGAACTCCATTTCACTCTTACTAAACCCCCAAAACTTAATGTTCCAAGGGACTTTATGTCAGGGCAGTTAGTTCCCATTTTCTGAATCCCTGTTCTCCTGAGATAATTCCGAAAGTCCATTAAGATTAAATTTTCTCCGGGTTTAGTATTGCGAATCTTCTCCATTTAATCCCGCCGAAGTCCAAACACGTAACCGGGGTGCTATTGGCCAGCTTGACCTCTTGGCCCAACTGGAAGAGGATTTGTCGTAATTAGCAAGCAAGAAAGGGATTTGTTTCAGTTCCAGAAAACTGCAGAAGCAAACAAAACGTGCCGGTCATTTGTTTCGCGGTTGGCTTCCCGGAATCAAGAATAGGACTTGATCCAATTTCTCCCTCAAGAGCGTTTATTTAGGTGTAATACCTGTTTGGACTTGTTTGTTCGGAAGGTTTTAGCAGAAATAACTGGGGATTGAGCTAAAGATTATGCTGGAGTATATTCACAAAAGAAATATCACCGATTTATTTCTAAATTTACATTTCATAAAGTAATTATAAACGCTGCATGTATTTTGGAGTCCAAAATAAAATCGGAAGATTAAATCTACATGTGGCCGATGATTTTAATTTTATCCAATTAAGGCTTTCATTCAAATTATTGATGGTAATTCCTTATTTTTATAGTTTTTTTTTTCTTCGTATTTTAACTTAAAATATTTTGGTATTATATAAATTTTTCAAGAATTTAAGGCTAAGAAATAAAAATTAGCTTTACATTATTATATAAAATCGATAATGGTTTCAAGTTTTGCTTATTTATCTGCTTGTAAGAGTTAAGAATTGTAACCATGGAAAAATAAGGAATTGAAAAATGAAATTAAAAATCCGCATTTGAGATATGTTTAATTTTTAAGTTCTAAAGCTTTTCGAAATAAGGATATTTTATATTTCAAATGCTATTTAATTTTTTCTTCCAAAAAAATACTCCTCCATAATAATTTTAAATAAGAAAGGATGTTGATAAACACTGGTTTTAAATATTTGTGAATAAATAGTGACTGTGTTATCAATCTTGATGTATAACTTATGTGAATTGGTATCGCATTGTAATTTGAGAAAAAACTCAAAATTGTTGTATGGCTTTTTATTATGCATGACTTATTACTTGCCTTGCTGGAGGACATTTATGGACTCGTTCACGTGACGTAAGGGAGGTAATCAGTAGAGTCTCTAAAATACACCCTGATTGATGTTGTTTCACTAGCATATTTCCTTATGCCAAGAAGGTACCACTTAAGGGCAGTTTAAACCATTTTGACCAAAAATTGGTTGTTTTAGATCAAGTGAAAATATAAGAATTTTCATAGAAAATCTTATATACATAAAAAACCTTTGAAACATCTTCAGAAATTCGGTACTTACATACTATGACGACTACCTAGATATATCTCCAAAACTGGTGACCTTAAAAAATAATATAACGACTATCTATAAGAACCTAGATCCTAACATAGGTTATAGAGGGCTCTAAAATAAAGTGTATTGTGTAAATATTATTTAAATCGTGTTAGTTTCGCCAGTGAAACTTTTTATCGCTAAATATCGCCAAGGTATTCGTAGTACGAAAGTACTAAAAATTCTCTCGCCTAGATCTTGATATATGTTTTTCAGATAAATTGAAATAACAAAGTAAAACAGACGAATACAAGCAGATTCCAATGTTAACCTCACACAGAAGTAGCTCATTTGCATTCGAATATAGCCTTCATTAACGAAAATCGCTACTTAAGAACGATTTGCATTCTGCTTTGGAGAAATGAAGAAGACATTCGGGTAATCGCTATAATTTTGCACCAAGGCCTTCAAACGGATCGATAGCCTGCAAGTTCCTTTCCCGGCCAAACCTGCACCAGGGCTTCTTCTGCAGCAAGTGAAACATCTTGGTGGAGCAAAGATAATGAGATGAAGAATAATAAGAAAAAAGCCGGATTAAACCGCTTATCTTAATTCGATTTGGAGACAGGCGCTAATGGCTGAGATGGAACAGCTGCTGCCTCCTCTTCCAACAAAGGGAAAATCCTGGACTCGGGTATAATTTTCCGCTTCTTGTGCCTTGATTGGGAACGAAATTTGCGTGCCCAAACTGTGGAAAATCAATTTAAGCTTTTTTGTTCCTGGAAATTACTTTGTCTTTGTTAGTTACCGCGTGAAGCATTAGTTATTACTTAAAAAAAATTGTTTAATATACTTTTATATTCTTTAAATTATTGGTTTTTATTATTATTATGGATACATTACTCATCAAAAACTAATTTTTTATTGTTGTGTCACGTATGCCTGATTGTTTTGTCTAAAAATTTGCATAAAAAAGACATTTTTCTATTTCCTTAAAAAATATTGTTGAAGTGCTTTGTTAACTGTTGGACGTTATGTCATGAAAGGAAATTTTCACATTTTCCAATTCATCGTGTCATTATCATAAATCTGCACCATAATTCAGATTATTTTTCAACTGAAACTTATTTAAATTATAATGTAAAATAATACTTTTGTGAGACATGTGAAAATGTATTTAACTTGATTTAAACATCGATTTACTTTTAAATTAACCTATTTGTCATGCTATAGTTTGAAATTAATGAGCACACACGGAATTGATCATTCTCAGTTTTATCCAAGCATAAGCTCATCCCTTGTAATTCTCGTGACTCGGGAGAAAAAACATAAAAAAAAGAAATTTTTTATTGAGGATAATTGTGAGAATATTAAATAGTAATGCGAATTGGAAATTCCCATTTAAAAAATATCGATCTTAACCAAAAACGTTCAAGTTAACGATGAAAATATTTTGGTTGATAATAATTTCCTAACCAAGTTAAGTTTTCTTGTCTTCAACTTTATTTACATAAATATGTCGTTATTCTTTCTGTCCACTAAATTTTTGTCTGGGCTTGGGAATTGATGATAGCTGCGCTGAATAGAATTAATCTTATATCGGAGTGTTGGTCTCTGGTTTGAAACATAGGCTATGTTTCATTTCTAAATTTTTATTAAAGGGCTTATAATTAATTTAAACTATTATTTCTACTGCTTGAAATCCCACCAATATTGCCTTTACAGCAATTAACACGATTCCATAATTCTGCTTGCTTCAAAAACGGAGAAGTGTCTCTTATTTCATTCTTTTATAATTATTATCCATGCTCGGCACTGGTTGTAGAGAAAATAAACATTTACCTTATCGGATTCTTCTTTCTATAGTGTCCAATAATTATTTTTAAAAAATATTGTTTTTGCTCCTAGCAGGAATGTGTTTTCGATTTTTCCAAAACGCCCCTAGCTAGGAATGCATTAAAAAATGGGAGGAAAGAAATCCTTACATCGATATTTAATAATTTCGTAATTACAAGGAATTTTCAAGCATCCCACACTTCATTCTTTGTTTCTAGTTGAACTGTAAAGAACGTCGAATTTCAGGGGGTAATTCAGCGTTTTCAATTCATTTAAGTAAATGATCAACATCATTTTTCCAATATGTAGTTTTTCCTCTAAAGCTGGGTACACGTTTTTCACTCGTAGGCTCGGGTTACTATTGTTTATATATATATTTATTATATGCATATTTAACTTATTATGTTTATAAAAGCCTAAGCTAACAGAAATTTTTAACCCTAGCTTCAGCTTTCTATGAATCTTAAGTACGTAATTCATTAAAATATTAAGTTAGTGAAATTAAAGTATTTCAGATAATGATAATTTAATCACTTTTTCAGCTCTTATGAACGAACCCCAACTTCTCACAATTCATTACTCAAATATATAAGTGTTTTGGATAGCGATGATATTTTTTTTTTTTTTAAGCTATCGTTTTTTATTTGAAGATGCACTAAATTGTCTATATTTCTTCCTGTACAGAGAGAGGCAGGCGAAACGAGTTCTTCAAAATATTTTGTTTTTTAAAATTATTTGCTTACATTCGCATATTACATCTTTGAGAATAAAATCCCTGTTTGTGGGAATCATATTCTTTGAGACGACAGTGAATTCGATTTGGGAATCTTAGAGGAATTTTATTCAAACTTTCCAGAAGAAAAGCTTCAGTTATGTTACTTTCATCAGGACGGTGCAACATGCCACAAATGATGATTATCCCGTGTGTTAACACCTGAAGACGAAGTCTTGTAGTCTCCTCTGTCACTTGACCTGACTTTTGACTTGGGGGACAGATAAATGAAGAATATACGATGCAGATCCACTCTCAATTGAAGAACTTCATATCAGGATCCAGAATGTCATCAATAGCATGACAGACAACACAGGAACTGACAAGAGTATGAATAAATCTACTAAAACGAGCTCACATATATGAAAAGGGGGAGGACCCTTTATTTTATACGTTGACTTAACGGACCGGTATTACGTACCTCACTCTGTTTATGATCAGTTAAGTTTTCTCCTGAAATCTGTCTTTCAATAATAAGATTCCTTTGATGTCTAAAATCAAATTTAAGCATCAAAGGCCTTAAGAGAAAAGAAAAAGACGTTGGAATTATTAATCACGATCTACGTATTTTGTCGGGAGCCGGGCACTCTCTGTCTCTCCTCACTCAAGATCAACAAGATTATGAGAGCAGAGCAGCCTCTGCATCATGGACCTTATAAAAGCACAATTTATGGACTCTTCACTTATCGTGACGGATTGCTTGAATCGAGTGCCCCTCGACACAAGGGAAATTTTAATTAACTTTGTCCTTCTGTAGAGCCAATCTGGAAGCCGGAGTGAATCTCTGAAGATATTGTTTTTAAATAACTTTGTTGTTGCTTGTTCATCAAATACACGAGACGTTTTGTAGGGTTATTAAGCCTGAAAGTTAAACACTTTAAATTTATTAACTGTCGTGATTCCCATGTTTCAAAGAAAGAAAGAAAATTATAATACTTACACAAATGAGGATATTTTTACAAGTTAAAAATTAATTGGTTTTCCCCCCCCTCGTATTACTCTAATTTGAATATCATAAAATTCTTAAATACTTCAGTTTTAGTTTCATTAAATTCATTGTTGCTCATTAGCTAAACTATGAAGAGCTATTTAAAGGTTTAATGTATTAATTTATATTTTATTATTCTGTCCTAAATTTACATTCATATTAAATTTTAGGAAAAGCAATCTTTTAATGTGTCCACACCTATTTTCTTTTAAAATTATATTTACTTTATGTTTCAAATGCTTTTTAGCATGTGGAACATGAAGTAATAATGGTTTTGCCCAAAAATGAATAGAAAATCTTAAAAATATTTTCCAGAAAGTAATTGAAGAAATTTTTAATGGAATAAGAATTCATATATTACAGAAAAGAAAACGATAAACTCTTTTGTTTCCTTAAGATTTAGATTTGTTTTCTTTAGATTTGTCAAATACACGTTGATCACTTTTTGAACATTAGAACTAATTCGGCCAGATCCACGTGTTCCCACGGAACTATTTCAAATATTCACGGCCGAAGTAGGAATCGTTCTCAAGAACTATTGAATTGAAGACAGTTGAAATTGAATTTGACTTTTCATCAGCTTCTTAAAATCTAGGATCATTATTTAAATTTAAAATAAAATAGTTCTTACATGTGGATTCTGTTTTTGATATTGCCATTAGTTTAATAGTAATAGTAAGTAGTTATACTTTTAATCATGCAATAATGGTTTGGACACTAGTTTAAAACTAACAGGGTTGATCGCATGGTGTAAATAATTGTATTGCATAAATTCAGTACAAACGTTTTTAATGCTTTGATTAAAAATAAGGGATTACTTTAAAATTTTAAGATTATTCAACCATTAGTTCCATGATTTAAAATATAATACTTTCTAGAAATGCGTTTTTCATCTTCATACGAGGAATCAAACAGGAGTGGGAAATAAGAAATTACTTGATGAATTACTGAAAATTTTGGATGATAATAAAACAAAATTAAAATTTATTTACCCAAATATGTTAAATAACAAAATATTGCGTGATGAAAAGTAAGTTTAATTATTCGGTTATTTCGGAATTGTAAATAAAAGTGAACAAAACATTTTCACAAAGTTCACATTTCTATTAATAATTAATATACATAATTAATAATAATAATAATGTTATAACTAATACTCATCTAATTATTCGTAATTTTAGACATTTTGGGAAATAAGTTTGCACTGTTGCCACTTCATCGTGACTATTTTGATTTTGCAATGAATAATGTGTTGAAAAGCTTATGCTATAATTGCATATTAAATATTTTGATTTTAAGTTCCCTAAATTATAATAATAATTGTTATTCTTTAAAAAAAACAGGAATAATTTTTAAAATTTATAATAATAAAAACAATGAATTTGTTATGTTTCATTATCATAGTAAGTTTGAATTTTTGCAGGAAAACTTTTAAAGCGTATAATAAATTATGAAAAATATATTTTAATAATTTCTAGCAGCAATAAATTTATTTCTTTTTGAAGTATATTATTCTTTTATATTCAATTATCAACGTTTTCGTTGCAAACTGTTATCAGACTTAATTTTAGACGTCAATTACGCCGTTATATAAGCTGTTATGAGATGTTCATGGAACTTTTAAATGCATGTTGAGGTCATTAATCTTTAAAGAACACTTTGACACTTTACAAGATCAATTTTCTTGTGGAGGGATCGGAGAATAATGACGAAAATCCGTCCAATCTTCCGCCCATCAGCTGCGGAAGGATTTGGGAGGCGATGACGTGCGAGACATGTCCTCATCGGCCCATGACGAATCTTTTAATTTCGAGACAGTGAAGCCCAGAAAACAAAAGAATTGATGAATTTTTTGGTTAATTATTGCGGCTCAGAGCTGTACCTGGTGTGAAAGGATGTCTCTGCCAGTTCCCGGACGGTGAAACTCGTGTTACGATTGGAAGATTTTATGGCTCACTTCGAGCTGCTGTTCCATCTGTGCAAATAATTTGATGGTAGTGCAACATTCACAGATGATAATTTCAAATGTGGAAACTAGAAATTGGCCTTAAATAATAAGCAATTTCCATTGAGCTTTCCTAACATACATTTTTCATGACTAATTACACGATTTTTTAAATTTAATATTAATACACATTTTTCACACTTAACTAATACAATTTTCATTGTCCTTTCATAATATTTATTTTTTCATAACTAATTCGAATAAAATAGTTTTCATTTTTCTGGCGAATAGTTTTCATTTAAAAATGATTTACATTTCAACTATTATCACTTTTCTCACATCAGAGATAATTGCACAGGAACTTGCAGTTTAAGGAGGATATCGAAACCCTACAAGCATCCAAGTTTTAGGTAGGATTCGAACCCACGAACTGTTAAACAGAAAGCTAGATTGTTAACCTATAGTCTGCCTGTTTGACTTTTATGGTTTCATTAAAAATGGTTACAATAAAATGGTTAAAATATGTTTGAATCGGAAAAATTACATTATTTTATTTAATGAATTTTTTTTTTTTTAAAAATTCTGTTTTATTTATATATGATTAATTTAATTTTCAAATTGCGAAAATGGAAAATGTATGGTTTTTATAATTACTATACCATTTTGAAATGGCCATAAAAAAGAATTTTATTTGCTATCAAACCTTTTTAGCTTACAAGTGATCATAGCATTCTATTGTTTACAAAAAGAATTCAAAATTTCACCATCCCTAACGAATGAGATATTAAAATTGTTGCATAGCATGTAATATTTAAAGAATCATTCCAGACTACCATTATTTTAACAGGTTTTTCAACTTTTTATTTTTTAATGGAAAATAAATATAAATTTTTCTAAAATATGTATACATATGTAAAAAATTGATAGCATTTGTTATTGTAGTTTTCCTTTTATATTTATTTCACACGGAACTTTTATTAATTAATTATAAAATTTGTTTTTTTTTTTTTTTTAAATATTAAGTGAAAAATCAATGCAACATGCATTATTACGTGGATTCAAAAACATTAAATAATTTTAACTCGTTGACAATGTATGTTGGCATCATGAATTATATTTAAGTAAATAGTTATTTCAAATCAAAAATTATTAGGAAAATCAATTTAATGATTTTTCTTAACACTAAAATTTCTAAATTTTAAATTTTACTACAATTAATTATTAAATAAAGATATTATTACCTTAATAAATTTTATGAATTAATTTTTTATTTGACTAATTATCACAAATTGTTATTTTTGAATTAACTCATCTGAAAAATGAATTTTCGTGATTAGTATTTCTCAAAAAATTTGCAAATCGGCGCTTTCTTATTCATTTCCAAAATATATAAAATAATTACTTTTATTATTTTCCGTTTATAATTATTTATTAAAATAAAAATAATTAACTTGTATTTATTACGACTTTAAAAAATTACATTTTAAAAGAAAAAGTATGAAAATTTTAACAGAATTTTATTTGATAAAAATTAGAGAATATTATTTTTAATACAATAAAAAAATTAATTTGTATTTATTACTCAAAAAAAAATTAAAAGAAAAAAAAGTATGACTATAGGATATATGTGTGTGTGTCATTTAATGTAATTAAAATATTTCATAAAAAAAATATGTAGTTTTAATATTTCGAGAAGATTTCTTATAATTTTTTTTAATTTAATTTAAGTTAATTAATATAACATGTAGTAAAAATTTCAAGTAACTTTATTGCTCTGCAATATTTTTAAAAACGAATTACTTGAGTTACATCTACTTTATTAATAGGGAATGATGAAATTAATTTTTTTTCAAAGTCAAAAAAAATTAAATGAACAGGAAAATTATTGTGGAGGCGCCGGGTATCGATCCCGGTACCTCTCGCATGCTAAGCGAGCGCTCTACCATCTGAGCTACGCCCCCTATGTAAGGTAAGGTGTTAACAAGTAACACTTTAAACTCCCACTTTAGTGTGACCTAAAAGAGAGAAGAAAGGTTTACGGTCAAAGACTCAATCTCAGATTTTCACTTACCTTCAATTTAACTGTTCGGCGAATTTTTTAAACCGCATAATATATGGCGATTGACAAATCAATTTCTAAACTTTCGATTATGTTTTTAATGATTTCTTTTGAAAAATCATAGAAATAAGTAGTTAAAAATGTTTTATTTTAAGGAATTAAAATTTTGAATATTCCGATTTTTTTTTACTTTACTATAAGAGGTGTGAATAAAATTTTATGAGAGAAACCGATAGATATTATACTTATTTATGCAAGTGTACAATTTATTGTTTTATGCAGATTAATAACAATCAAATTCCTCAATGCGAAAATATTTTGTATCAACTATAAAAGTAATTAAATGGTTTTCTATTCATCTTTAGACTTTTCTATCGTATCATGCCATTTATGAATCAGTTTAATTTAAAAAGTATAATAGAATAACTTACAAGCAATCACTTTAATCTGTTGATTATTTTGTAAAAGGCAATTACTGTGTTCTAGAAATAGAACAAAAGTTTCTTAAAATCAAACTAATTTTAAGACATTAAAAATGGATAGATTTGGTACATTAGTTACTGTCTTTTCAAATATTGAATAGTTGTTCTCATTACTTGTTTATCATTATTACATAATAATTATAATTATAGCAATTCCTTGTTTTTTTTGTTTTTTTTTTTTTAAATTGAAAGTATCTAAAATATAAGGTTTTGAGGTATTTTAGTTTATCACATTTTTCAAAATATTAAAAAATGCATATTAATTTAAAAAGAAAAACAATAGATTTTTTTATTCCTTCTATATTTCTGAAGCATTCCTTTTTAAAAATATGTTGAATTCATCGAAAAGGATTTACGTTTACAATCTTCGCCTTTTTTTCTGATTTCTATATATGTGTGTAATATAATAAATAATTATCGATACCATCCTATATTTTGGTTCTGGTTCATATAAGGCCTTATGAAAGGAAGAAAAGTTGAAGTTATATTTTCTTACTATTTTTACTTATAAACATATAAACTACTATCATAATACATTAATGTTTCTAAAAAATCCGCGTAATTAGGTGATAATCCTTCAACATTTTGCTGTTGAGAGAGTAAATATTAAATTCGCTGTAATGAAAAGTTTTTATCATTTAATGTAAAAAAAATATGTTTAGTATTTTTGCTATATGTATTAAACACATTAAAAAATACTTTTTTTTTATATTTTATGAGTAAATAAAAGCCATGGACACTTCATTGTAAATGAATTTTAATTTACTCAAATGAATATTTGTCAATCCAACTAAAAACTACAATGATTAGTGCTAAATATTTAATTACTATTGAGATCATTCATATCAATTTAATCCAAGAGCGCATGCGTTAGAATATTTATGCAAAAACCAAACAGAAAAATAAAGAATAAATGAATAAATCACTTGGAAAGAAAGTATATACATTTAAATGTATGCATGTAGAGGTTTGTCAACACTTGTTAGTTTTTCCTTTTAGTAATCGATAAATCTGAGCGAGGTTTAATTATTATTCATCCGAAAAAAGAAGAATACTAATTATTTTCTATTATTTTACGCTCAAGTTCATGAGAGGCTGTTTTTGTGGACAATTATCGGAGAATTACATCGAGATTGCAATCGTGGTTGTGACCTTAAGCCGAGATTAGGAAGATGCTCTACAATTCGCGCTCTACTTGAGAAAACTGCCCTTTGATTCGCTTCAAGAAACATTCGACTAGGAAGCTGTTACATTTCTTACCTTCTTGGATTAATTTCATTAATAACTCCGTTGGGCTGGCAAATAATTGCTTGTTTTTCATTTCAGGCAAATAAATGTATAAATAAACTACCTGCACCAAGAATTATAATTACTTCCATTGAAACTGATTTGAAAATATAACATATTAAAAGTGCACATCTTTAAATATTTGTCAAATGCTTTATTATTAAGATGCTGTAAATTATTTTAATTCGAATTTCGGAGAAAATTTCTGGAGTAACTTTTACTCTGTCAAACTAAAATTTGGAAAAATAATTAAAATTTTCATTTCTTTATTTGCTGAACTAATAATGGTAATAATCAATTATTAAACAAAATCGATATAAATAAATAAACAATTCTCATAATAAAAACAATGTTTGCTTGATATGAAAATTATTTATTGTACTGTCCTTACTTGCAAAGCACAACTCAAGAATGTTTACAAAATTATATATAAAGACAGAGCAAGCACACACATTTCTGTTCTTCACTTCATGGCATCTGGAGTTCGACACATTATTTTTAGTTCCTGTTGCCACTAAAAATTTGGTAAAATAGTTTTGTTACTAGACGATAAAAAATAAAATAGTAAATATTCGGAAATGCTTAAGATGTATTTCATCTTAAGTAATATTCTTAATCCATAATTAATTGTATGTTATGCATAAATATTTTTCATCACTTTCTTTATCTTTCCACTCAAAATAAATAGCTGCACACAAAATAAACATTTTTTTAAATTAATTTTCATATTTTGCTGAAAATCAAATCAGAGTTCCTAAATATACAGGCATAAACTCTTACTTACTGACTTTACACCAATATTTAATTCTTAATTTTAGTAATTTAATAAAAAATATTTATAAAGAATAAAAATATGTGTTTAATTCATTATTTTACTTCAAATTCTATACTGGCATTCATTGAATGTTAGTAATGGTTTGTGAAAAGTTGAGGACTCAATGCATATTGTCAAAATGTAACGAATACTAATAACAAAAAGTTAAAGAAACCCTTACCTTGTTTACATTTCAGATATGTATTATTTTTGTAAACATATAAATGCCAGTTATAACTAAGAATTTACCAATTACTTAGAATGAACCAATTATAACTAAGTTTTATTATATTTAGAATAACAAAATTCTATAGAAAACTTAAATTCAGAAGGATTCTAAAGAAAAATTTTTGAAGCAGAAATTTTCAATTTAATTCTTTTTTTTTTTTTTTTAAATAGCATTTTGTTTATTTTTTGTTGGAAAGGAAACTTTACAAACAATAATCATCCATAAAAATATCACGATATAAAGAATAATTAAAGAGGAGATAATTCGGATTAACGATGTAATTCTAATTTAACATCTCGAGTATTATGAAAATCATTAAAATGGGGAAGTGAGTGCCTAAATCTTGAGAAAAATTAATTTGTACTTTAAATCAAAGAACAATATTTCTACCATATATTAAGATCACTGGAGAAAAAAACTGTTTTATTTTGTAATTTGTCCCAATAGAAGTCTACTTTCTGGACTCGAGAAACGAATTTGACGATATTGATTATTATTCGCAAAATGTTTCGTTGTGGTTGATGTATATGATAACGGGGAAAACACAAAGTAAAAGAAATTTATTTATTTCATTTTATTTTTAAATTTAAATGTTTGACAAATCTTACTGAAACAGTCTTCAATGTGCAAATAGAACTACTAATGGTAACAAATCTAGCGAATTTCTGAGCTCAAACTTTTCTGAATGATTTCAAAATCTAATATTTATTCTTGAAAAAGAAAATCATTTTGTACTTTATTTTACTTATTCTTCTTCTGAATATATATATCCTTTTCCGCTCAAATCGATTATTCATATATTATTTATATTTTGTTGAATTAAATTGAATTTTTGCCTTTAATGTCTAATTAAAACAGCATTTTTCATCTATAAAATTTAAAAACTCATAAAATATTTGTTTTTTTAACCCTTTCAAATTGTATTTTATGCATGACTAAATTATGTTTAATACTATAAAATTTTCACTTGTTTCAAAATATTTGTATGACAAGTAATTAAAATATGGCCGCTCATTAGACCTTATCATAAATATACTTAAATTTAAATAATTAATTTTAAAAAATAGAATTTTTTCTTATTTTTATATGAAATTTTTAGAAGAAATAATCACATGTTTCAGATGATTTTTTTAATTGGAATTGCAATTAAATAATTGTATTTTAATGTCACTTTATTTTTCTGTTAAAACAATTGAATATTCAAATTACATTCTTTAAGAAATTTACAAACACATTAATGCTTAAGTAATTAAATAAAATTATTTTTTTGAATTTTCAGACTTCAAGTTGCAAATTTTTTTCAATCTTGAAAACGAATGATGCATTAATGTTACTTAAATCTTATTTAAACCGATTGCCTGTTCGCTCGGATCTTCTTATTTCTCTAATCCTGTTGCCATCAAGAAAATGAAAAGATGTGGGGAAAAAAATTCGAATTGTTCACGCTGCTTTTTCTTTTGTTCGCTTACTGTATTAAGCGACGAGCAGACGATCTAAAAAAATGATGGAAAGCAGGGAAAAGCAATGATTGAAGTGAAGTGAAAAACAACAGTAATTCCCTAGTGATAAGCTGCCAACTTCATCTCACTTCTTTCGAAGGAATTTAATTTATAAGAACATTGAAATATGGAAATAAATAACTTAAGGGGAAAAAAAGAAAAAAATCTGTACATCGTACATTTTCATTATTACTCAATGTTGATGTAAATTCTTCGCGAGGAAAACGAGAATTTTGCAATTCAAATATAATTCCCAGCTGAGTAATTTTATCGATTCGGTTTTATCTGTTTTGTTTTCCTCTTGTACTGTACTAGTGGCATATCTGATTTGAATCTCTCATAGTAATCTTTAAATAATTACGGTACCAAATCATTTTTGAAAACTAATTAAATATTTTGTTCACTCTGAAAACTTAACATAGCTTTTCTGAATTGGATCACGTAATGAAGTTGTTGGGATAGTGTTTCCTTTTCCTAGCTGGATAAATAGATAAAAAACAAAATTAAATGTATTTGATGATATTAGAAATGACTTCCACTTTTTTATTTAAAATAATCAGTTTCATGCATATTCTTATGAAATTTCTGGAAAAAATTTCGTCATCGAAACATTTTTCATTCGACCCTGTTATGAAATTTAATTTCAAAGAAAGCATTTGTTTCAGAAAAGACAAAAAATTCAATGGAAATTAATTCTTAATTTAAATTAAATTATTTTGATTTATTAAAAATTCATAAATCTAAAATTATGAAACATTTTGCTCGTCGAAAACATTTTAAGTGCTTGATTCAATAGAGATTAAATGCTCAAATCTGCAAACATTGGATTCTTACAATTTCTTACAAACGATTCTATAGAAAAATTTGAAAATGATTATTTTTTTATATTCTAATATGATGAATAAGTGAAATTGATTGGTTGGCATGGTTCGTAAAGGCGTCTTTCTCGTGACCTGAAGGCAGTGCATTTTGTAGCTGACATAACCGAAAAACTGTTGTGCTGACCGAGAGTTCCGTAGGAAATAAAGTCCCTTTTTGTTGATGTAATGTGGCATGGAGAATTCGGGTGCTGATCTCGTCATTTGATCATAATTTGAAATTGTGAGGTTGTTGACCACATCTAGCGTTTAAAATTAGCAATTGGCAAAAATAAACGCAATGTTGGAAATAGATTGAAAGTAGCTTTTAAAACTTTATTTTAATAAAAATTATTTTACTTATTTTAATAAAAATTATTTTACTTATTTTAATAAAAATTATTTTATAAATTACTAATATTTTAATTAATATTCTTATATTTTCTTTTTTTTTAATTCTTAATATTTCAAAAATATATATTTACGCTTATTATTTATAAGATTTAAATATATTATTTATATGTATAAGCTTTTTCTAAGGATTTATTACGTCAAAATTACGGCATTTTCACACCATTTTTTTCGTTGCTAAAAAAATTGAAAAACTGGCGCGATGGACGACTATACGGCATCTGCGCCATCCCGTAGAGCAGAAAGTTGTAGCAAAATCGTTTCATGTTGTTTCCCAGTGCATATTTAATGAGAATAAAAATAAAAAAAATTTGAAAAATATTGAGATTACTTTTTAAATTTTGTGAAGAATTTACTTGTTTATTTTTCAAAAGCAATGAAATTTTTCAGATTCCAAAATGCCTCATAACTTTAAAAATAATTGTGTTCTTTACTGCTGTTGTTAAGGACCAGATCTGTTTTTTATAATTTTTTTTACCTGAAAACGGAGAAATAATTATCAACTTTTAATTAAAGAAACACATATAATTTATTAAAGTAGTAACCATGTATTTAATATATAGTTTTCTATTCTTGGCGAAAAATAGCGTTATCTATTTTCTGTTCATCGAAGTTTTGCACACATCCATCAAAATATAATTTATTTCATTACCAATGCCCTACCATCATAACGCACATAATACAAAATGTTGTGCGTGGAATATGCTTAAAACGCTGTGTATAATAGAATTCTTTTAATTTTGCAAATAAAACATAAACTCCTCTTTTGGAAGGAGGCACCAATGTCGTTTGAAGCACGAAGCATAATCATGCGCCAGAAAACGAATTCTAGTATTTACTTTACCCCCTAGTCATAACTCGTGGTTTCCCAGAAACTTAATGATCTCGGCCCCCTCACAGCCCGGGGAGGGGTGAAATAGGGGTTGCACTTTGCAGACGAAATCCTGACACGAATGACTGCTTTTGACGAAGACCAGTTTTACTGTGCATAGGAAAGAGGCGGCGATTTTTGGTTTATTATTCTCTGCGCACCTTCCAACGGTTACAGTTTTTTTCTTCCAATTAATTATCTAAATTACATCACACGTTTGAATTACTTTATTAATGCTACATAAAGTTTTCAACCAGTGTTAAATGGTTCTTGCAGATAACAAAAGATACCAGCATAAAAGCCTGGCTGGGATAAGAATTTATGGGGTAGTTGTTTTTTCCTCATCTTCATAAAATCCTAAATTTTATTTTTAAATTATGTACGTAATTTCTCGTTGAGTTTTTTATATGCTAACCTGCTGAAAGCTTAACTGCAATTTTTATTTTTGTTCTAGATTATTTGAAGTAATAGTTTAAATGTGATTTATTTTGTCTCCTGAAAGAATGAGTGACATTTCTTTCTTTTTTTTCTAGAGGAAAAATTTAAATTTTCAAAATGATAGTAAAATTGTTTCACCAAATGAAATTTAAGAATAGGGACTCAGTAATAATTAACAAATTTGCTAATAAAAAGCACAATATTTGATATCTATATGAATTAAATATCTAGAAGATAATTAGAAATCTGTTGTTCATTGGTATCCATTATGATTTATCTTATATTTTAGTTGTAAATTTTGATTTAAAACATAATTTTCATTTTCATTTAATTAATTTAAACTTTTTTATTTGTAAAATTTTTAAATTAATTTATTTTTCGTTTATTTTATTATATTATTCAAATTGCAACAAATTTTTTTTTTTAAAGATAAATAGTTTTAAAATTTTTTCATTTGAGAACTTTTTGTATAGATTATATAATTGAAATTTAGTTGGTTTGTATGTAAATTATTTGATATTTGTGATAAAATCTATTTTATCTTCTCATTTTTAGTTTTCTCTTTTTTTTTTCTATTTTTCTTTTAAGTATTTAATAAAATATTTTAAAGTTCTTTATGTTTGAAGATAAATGATAGTTTTTGTACAATCAGCGAATATTTATAGATTCTTAATTTCAGATAATCATTATCAGTATCTTCAATTGTTAAATGATTAGTTAAATAATTAAAAATAAAATGAAATCTGTGAAATCAATTATTATTAAAATATATCTTTCACTGATGACAAATTTTCAGTTTTTATTGCAATTAAATTTATTTTAATACTATCACTATATAAACGTACCAATGCTGCATGGGTAACTTGGTTGGTTAGGGCTCTCTCTTAATCGAAACGTAGTGAGCTCGAATCCCAACCCAATCAAAGATTCGTTGTTTTTGCTAATGGTGCAAGATTGAATAAGTCAAGGTCGCAATGTCCTCCATGTTAAATGATACCTTCGAGGGTGGCAGGCCAAATTTGGGGGTCTTCTGCTTGGTCTCTTTTAAATCATGAAGGTCAATTTTCGAGGCTACGAGGGCACACACACCGGTGTTTCCCTAAATAAGGTGACATCTTCCATCCCTTGTTGTGCTGTAAGGTGGAGTTACTAATAGCTCAAGAACGGTAGCACGTGATTCTTTTTCCCGCCCCTTTTAAAATTTTGTTTTGGATCAGCCTTTCTTTACGCATTCCCGCAATATTTTTTTGAAGCAATATATACTGTTTGTTTGTTTTTTTCTGATTTTTGAGAAATGATGTTTTTTTGTTCATTATAGTTTTACATTTCTCTCATTATATCAACTATCGAAATGCATTGAAACGCGAATAAAAGAGTTTTGGCTTATATATTTAATAATTTAATTACTAAAAAATATTTAATCATTCTACACCTCTATTCGGATTTATTTTTTTACTAAACTATACTTAAAAACTCAGTTCTTGTTATAAATTAGTGTTTTGAATAAATTAAATAAATTATTAAAAAATAATCGTTCATTTTTAAAATTTTCCCCTGAAAGCTAGATACAAAGTTTCCCGCTAAAAGCCATCACCAGTTAGTATTAAATAAAGTATTAAATAATGTTTCGCCATATCCAATATACTCTTTTTTTTGCAATTTAAATCACCGGCTTTCTGCTTCAGTCAACTAAAATTAAGCGGTCCATAATTCACTTAATTCCCGTTTCTTCTAATTGAAAGCGAATCCCGCGGTAATTAATGAGTAAAAATATCTCTCTGTTTAATTTTTCTCATTAAAACATTTTCCTACGCCATTTGCAAGAAAAAAGATATAGATTGGCTACAATTTTCTTTCTTTTTCATTTATTAGTTTCAAAACTGTTGACAATATTTTCAATGAAATTATTCTACTTCAATACACAAAGGAATAAATGAATTTAATTAATTAAAAAACAGTTTTTATACTCATACATTATAACAATTGTGAGAAGAATATGGGGATATTGCAGTTTGCATTGTTGCGACAACAATGATTTTGATTTCCATTGTTTAAACTTTTCTTTGGAAACTATTTTCAAAATACGTTATAACTTAACTTGAATAACTTTTTATTCTAACTGAACACGATTTATTATGCAAGTAATAATTGAATCAAAAGGAGCTAAATAAATATTAATGATAATAGTTTTTGTGTAAAATACAATTCGATATATCGTTGCATATAGAAGAATAAAGGTAAGTCTTATTGTTATCGTGTTTTTATTCGAATTATATAATTAAAAATTTGCATTGATACAATATATACAATTCGAATAAATAATTAAAAATATTGAATAATTTATTAGATTAGTATTTATTAATTCTTTAAAAGAATTGTTGGTGATTTGGTATTCTTTTCTTTGTATTAGTTTTGTAAATGATTTGAATTTTTTTTATATTCGACGTTTACACGTTATATTACAGAAATCTCTGCATTATAGGAATATTTTAAAATTTATAAATGAGATTATTTTAAGAAAATTAATTGTCTTCGTAAATTAGTAAGTCTAATATTTCTGTTTTTATTAAGGATTTGAAAAACTAGCGCATAATTGCAGAAAATCGCAAAAATTTTAAAAACTTCAATTACTCTTCCATGATTCTATTGAATAGATTTTTTAGATTTGATTTTTTATAAAAACAAACTGTTGTGTGTATTTGGCTTCTTCATTTAAATAATTCTAAAATATCAGAGAGAAAGAACACTATCATTCGTGTGTGTATGTGTGTGTTTATTTGTAACTTAGAATTGCGAAAAATTTTTCTGCAAATTTTAATTTCAAATGTATTAACATTAAAGAGGACTAGTATTAATAATACAAAATATTAAAAAGTACTGAATGAATATGTATTCAATTTTAAATGAAAATATTGAACAATGTTTTATCTCTAATTTGATATGTATGGATTCATGTAATTTAGGAATATTCTAAAATAGATTTTACAGAACGATTATCTTATTATTCTAATAAAATGTTCTAAAGATTTAAATTCATTTAAGAAAATTTAATTTATAAAACTGAAGTTCTCCATTATCATACGTCTGCCGAGCCAAACAAAAGCATGTGTACGTACTTTTCTTCTGTTACAAACAAATAAATAAACATTTGTTTTTTTCTCAATAGAGAATTGTTTTCTATTTTTATCATTAACTTTATCCCCTAGCCATTATCATGAAAATAAATAACAGTTCTGTTGTTATTAGCAATCAAATAAATATCAATGCCGCATTATCTTGTTAAACACTGAAGTGAAAGTTCTTCGCCATTTTCTTTTATTGCCATTGAGACCTTCCATTACTATCAATGCAACACTATTATTGAGAATGAAACCCATTTATATTGCCAGATTTGGAAAGTGTCTATTAACAAAGTTCCATTAAGTCACATACTTGCTCCTTTGACATACTAAAATTCATTTGTCTTTTGGTTCTTCTTTAATAACCATACATTTTAAAATCAGTGTTGATGTGAGCAAAAGTATATTTTTAAATTATCATTAAAAGCTTTTTTTTTTTAATGTATTTGCCATATGCTTTAAAGGAATGGAACGAATTCGGATACATTCACGGTTATAGTTATGAAAATGATGGTGTGAAATCGAATTTCTTTCTTAAAGGACAAGTAGATTTTAATAACTTTTCTAATCTTTGATGTCTTCTATGTGAATAAAAAATCAATTGTTATTTGATTATGAACGTTTTTTAAATTAAAATTAGATTTAAAATTATGACAAATTAAAAATAAATGGAAAAATAGAGTTTTTGAAAAATTTAAACAAACTTATTGACATTTGAAACTTTAAATCAAGAAAATATAGTTGCAAATTATATTTTGACAAAATGAAATTTTATTTAAACGAAAAACTTTTTGAAATAACTGTATATTTGGTTAAAGGATTTCAGAACAATGAAGATTCCGCAAAAGTTAGTTTGTGATTTTTTTTCAAGATTTCAATGTTATAAAAATGTTATTAAACTTTTTTTGTTAGACTCATATTCAAATATTATATATTTTGCAAAACTGTAACTAAAAAAAAAAAAAAAAAAAAAAAAAAAAAGCATTAAATTAATATTTTAGAGTTTATATATATTTTTTAAAGTGTTACTCTCTCTCTCTCTCTCTAGCAAAAAATGAAGACAAAATTTTTCTTATTAAATATTTTTAAAACTTTTTAAGTTGTTTAATTCATGATTTACGAGATTCAAACTCAGAAAACTAAGCTAAAAATGGATGTTTTTCCGAATTTTTAAAATCTATATATTTGATTATTTTATCGCTACTTTTAATGTAATTATGATTATCCTTTTGTTAAACTTCTGATCTTATTATAATACAATTTTGCATTTAAAAAATTAGATTATTTAAAAAAAAATGTGATTGGAGAAATATTTGAGAAATTTATTATAAATCATGTGTTGATAAAATTCATGTTAGTTTTGGCTTTTGTAGTTAATTACTAAACTTAATATGTGCACTATATTTCACTTTTTACTGAAGATTCTAGAATATATAATGCTTCTTTATATATTTGATAAAACAATTTAAATTATAGATTTTTGTATTGTTAGAAATTTTTTTAAAATTAGCTCTAAAACCTCTTTTTTATTATTTTTTTATTTTAAGTAAAAAAATTTTTTTTAATAATTTGCTTTTTTTATTAATTTTTCAAATAAGTGAATAAAACCTTAAGAGCATTTTACAATTTGGATTCGAAAGAAAAAAATAGGATCCTTTGATATTTCCAAAATTAAAATCCGCTATTTTACACTAAGTCCAACTGTATTAAAATGGGTCTCAAGCGTTATCACAGTTGTTAACCAATATCCTGTTGGCCACTTCACTTCAGTTTAATGTCATAGAATGTGTACTACTGGTTGAACTCAACCACCGGTACGGTCTCGGTTAATCATATTTTATTTTCCGAGAACCTCCCAGCGATAATGTCCGATGACGAAAATAAAATTAAGCAATATGAAAAGAAAAAAGAAAACTCGGCTTGCCAGTTTTGTGTGAACAACAATTTCGTTATTAGTCGCAGATGCTGGGATATCATTTCTTGCCTCTGGTGGCTAAACTACTAGCACACTCACCTTCTGAAAGATGCCGACATCCAGGCGCGTGCAGGAATGAAGCCCAAGGAATAATCACTCATCATGGTTGCAATAACAACTGCTATCAGCAAAGAACTCGGCAACACCGGAGTGTTAATTTAGTTCCTTATTTCTTGCTTGTCTGGATGAATCTGCGAGAAGCATACTTTTGTTTCTTCGGACTTAAGTTATAATAATGGCAATGGTAGTTATGCATGGGAGAATTATTATACAGTAAAATTATAACAACTTAATTACAGCTTCTATCTAATTCTGCGTTTGCGTATCGAATAAAAAAAGGGGAATTAATTCTATTTTGATACCATGTTTAAAAAAGATATTGCCGATAAAATTTTATGTTACAAAAATTGCTTATCGTTTCCGGAATATTTTAGGCATTTATCAGGAATCAGCATCATTTTTAATATCTAAGTCGGATTTGTTTTTGAGAAAAAGAATCAAAAGAATATATTTTGGAACACCATAATAAGAAAGGCATTTGAAATAAATATCAATAATATATCTCAAGCTTAAAAGCTTGGTTATTTGAATCCATAAGTTGTATATTAATAAATATATCAGACCAGAAATGGATTTTTTTTACAAAATATTTTTTTGTTTAATCTATTATTAAAAATTATTATAAAAATATATGATTCTGCTTAGGAACTATTTATCAATATTATGCAAATATATATTTTTTAAGTCAATCATTTAAGTGCTTAGCTTTTTCCTTTTTAAGTGTCATGATGATACTGTTGTCGTTTACATTTCATAAAAACGGAAAAGTTTTACTGTGTAACTAGTTATTTTTTTAACTGATAAAATTTATATATAAACGAGATAATTCTCAGTAGTTAATTTTTATATTTTTAAAAACAAACTATTGCAATTTAATTATATTATTATTGTTTTTTTTCTGAAAGCGAATGAATAAAAAATAAAGATGTCCAAATTATACATTTTTTAAAATGGAAACGTAAAGTCAAAGGAGATAAAAAAAAAAGTGCATTTAAAAAAAATTTCTGACTACTGCAAATAAGATATCTTTAAACCCTGAAAGGCAATAAAAAATCTTTTGCTACAATTATTGGTCATACACTTTGGCAGAATCCTTTTTATTCCCCCTAAATTGAATTATTTCGCCATTGATGGATTTTTCGCCAAACATTTTGCGCCACGCAACATTAATAAATATTAGTTATACATATATATGCTTTTTTTTTTTTTTTACAGTTTTAATAAAATAAGTATACGAAATAATTTTTAAATTTTTTGATAAAAATACTTTATTTCTCAAAACCATGTTATGAAAAACTGATATCATTCTGATTTATTGGTTTTTTTTCTGCATTGTTTTATAAAAGTTTTTAAAAATTTTGATTGGAATTTTGCTAAAATAATTTTGTAAATTTGAAGATAAAATTATTTTCATAATGAATAAATCAATTCAAGTTTTAAAAATATCGTTTTATTACAATAAATGTTAAACTCACAACTCTTAAAATTCCTAATAATGAGTACTCGAAAACTATATAATTTAAAATTAATTTTTTTTTTTTCGCATTTGGATTTTAAATTATTTCCTTAATTCCAATAAATTTTCAGGAGTCTTATAAAACATTATATTAAAATAAATTATATACAATAAATTATTAGTTTTTAGTTCCTAGGAGTTTTGTAAAAAAGTATTTATGTATTTTAGTTTGATTAATTTGAATAAATATTAGTGCACAAATATCGATAAATTTATGCACTAGCAATCTATTGCTACGAGTAAAACAAATTAGATGAGCCAACAACTAATTGTACTACTATGAAATTAATTCAAATTCTTAATTGACTCTAAAATGTACCGAAATGTACTAAATGACCAAAATATTAATTTTTAAATACTATATTGGATGCATTATTTAATATTAAAATTTTAAAATAATCCCCAGTATTAACTTTTTATTTCCAATTTAATCTAAAAGAATTTTTGCTTAAGATATTGTAAATTTTCTTATAACAGATTAAAAATATTGTATTTAAAGCAAATATTTTCAAATATTTTATCATTGCTGTTCATATCAAAAAAGAAATTGTAAAATTATTTTGATGCATTCATTCTTTTATTAATATATTTTTATCAATAGCTTAATAGTTTATTATAATATAAAAATGCAAGTTTTTCTGATTTAAAATACATTTAATATAGTATTGTGTAAATTTAACTGCATTAAATTTAAATAATGCATAAAAAGTAGGCTACAAAGATTACAAAAAAAATGAGATACTCACATATGTTACATAAAATTTTGTGAGCGAATTATTATATATATATTTATGTGTATATGTTAGATTTTTTTCATTTATAATTACTTATATAATATCTGATACCAATCATTTTAAGTTTATTTATTTAACTTTGAACATAAATCTCGTTATATTCAATGTAAAATTTGTAAAAAAAACTATTTAATGAGGAACAGCATAACGTAAAAGTTTTACTAAAAACAGTGAATAATTTTACTGAATAAATAATCAAAAAAGTGTTAGAAATGTTAGATGATATATTTTATTGGATTTGTAGATTTAATGATCTTAAAGTTAATATTTGCTGATTGGCACGTTTCTTAAATTTATGCAGAAGCCTTTAACATTGGTTACATATAGTCTCATGTTTGGGAAATAACAATTCTTTTCTTTCATTATTCATGAGTGTAAATAAAAGGAATTTTTGATTAAAAATGGAGAGAAAATACTGGCCAAATTAAATTGATGTCCAATTACTTCAGAAAGATTGATTACTAAAACGTGCATAATAACCATTTAAATAAATATTTAAATTGAGTAAATTTTTCGATATCCACAGTTAAATATTTGTAGATTTGAAAAAAATTTAACTCAATAATCCGCCACTAAGAGCGATAAGCAAAAGTTTCTGACAATCCTTCCCTGTCATTCAAGTCCAGCCTGGGAAGCGCTATGAGTCACAAGCGAAAAAGAAGGCACCCTTCGGAGCAATGCATTTCGGGAGCTTTGTTGGCCAGCTGAGACCGGAGTAAGAAGTGTTGTCTGCTGAGAACAGCACGTTGAACCAATCAGAGCAGACTGCATGCCCTGTTGTGGCGGGCAGGCGAGCTAACAGTTGGCTTGTGTTGTGTTTTGTTTCCTTGAAAATCGCTTTGTGTTTGTTGACACGGGTGAGAGCTGTGAATCCGAAGAATATATTTTGATCAACTTGAAGAAGGTACCAGAATGAAACAGTTGGGATAATTGTGACTTATTTTTATGCAAATAAGGATTTGAAGTCAGTGATCTTGATCTTGAATCGAGTAAGTTATATATCATTCGCCAGAGATTGTTCAACTCAAAAAATATAATTTTCAGAGATGAGAAATGCTGAATTTTTGTTCGATTATTGTATTATGTTATTAAAATATTCGAATTATATAAAATTAAATAAGAAATATGAATGAAACGAGAAATTTTTTTAAATTTTATTTTTGAAGATTCTTAATAATTTTAAATAAATTTTTGCTCTTTAAAATACAATAAATTTTAAATAATTACGTGAATGGAAAATGATATGATTGAGAAAATGATATCAATGATATGAGAATTTTTACAAAAAACACAATTTTTTTATTCATTTCGTCCAAAAAATGAGTATTTAATTTATTAAATTACAATAACAGTATTAATTTTACATGTACTCTTATGAAATTTATTTCAAAATTTTATTCTAAAGTTGGTGATATTATTAGACTAAGTTCAAAAAATTATTTTTTATACGATAGGAAAAAATAAAATATTTTATTTATTTTACTTACATATTCTGAACTTTTTCTTATTTATGCTTATTTATATAGATTTATTTTACGTAAGCAGCATCTATGTTTTTTCAATAAAATTTTTGTTACTAAATTTTCGCAAAATTTTAATAAGTGCAAAAAATTTGGAAGTATTTAAAGAATTTTCTATCTCAGAATTTCATCTGACTTATGTTTTATTTCCTAGATAATTTGAAATAAAGTAACTTTTCCTCAAGGTCAAAGGGGCTTAATCTAGGGTCAATCTTTTTAGCGATCATTATATTTTTCCTTTTCCTTTTTTTTATTTACTTTTTATTCAATTCTAGAACATAAAATAATTTGAGAAGCTAAAATAAAATCAATTTAAATATAATTTTCACAGAAAATAGGAACAAATTCTATGTGTAATGTCGGCTACTTCCTTAACATTACGTATTCAATATGTAATATCTTATGAAACTGCAGACATTTCATCATGACTGTATTTAAGTATTTCAGTGTAATTGTTTTCTAAAATTTTGAATTGTCTATTAGTTTTAAATAACTTGTAGGTGATTTAATTTATATTTTTAATTCAAATTATTACATTAGCTGAATTTTGAATTGTTTTGAATTTGACTTATTAACAGCGTAACTCTTTAGTTAGTTAATAGTAAGCTTCATTTACTTAAAATTCTAAAAATGTTAGATTTTTCTTGGTATCTGAATATATTTTAAAAATGAAGCATATTTGTTTTTAAAAATGTGATATAAAAAAGTATAAATTAATTTTATTTATTTATATTACTTTCTTTATAACCCCTTTTAGTGTAAACATTCAATTTTTTAAAAGAAAAATTTAATAATTCTTCAAAAAATTGCTTTCTAAAAAGTTAATACAAGCTTCTTAACTCTTTGTTTACTTTTGACGAGTAAGACTTTACATCTGCTTTTACTTCAATACAATACAATTCTTTAAGTAATTTAGTATTCAAAGAGTTAACTTTTTGCAAATTGTATTATTTCATTTTTATTATTTTTAATTTAGGAAAGCATCCGAGAAATGTTTCAAAGAAATGAATCGTTTTTATTACGTAATTATTTTAGTTTTTTCAAAATCTTATTAAAAATGCATTAAATTTGATTCGCAAACAATTAAATTGTAAACAATTAGAAAAGTTTTTTGGCAACACTTGAAAAGAAAACTCGGAATGTTGTTTTTTCCTTCCTACTTTAAGAACTAGTAAACAATGTAATTTCTTTACATAGAAGATAAATTCGATGTAAAAAAATATTTAAATAAATAAATTGATTCTGTTTATTAATTTGCTTGATAATTTTTTTAATCCTTAGGTTACACTTACTTTGGTAGTTTTGGTTTTTATGTGAACATTAGTGTCTATCAAAAAGAAAACTTATTTGCAAACATTTAAATTAAAAATTATGTTTTTTTTTTTATTTAGTGATGAACTTCAAGATTATCTCGCTGTCTTCAGAAATATTGATTCTACGGTATCAAATATATCATAAATTCAATAAAGATTATATTAGCATTATAAAATTAAAGGCACAATACACTATATAAATATATATATATATATATATATATATATATATGTATGTCCATTTAAAAACCTAGTAACCATTATTAAGAAATAATTTTAAATTGTTTAAAATTTATGTGAGTATTGGAACATAAATTAAGCTTTTAATGCAGTTTTATGCATTATAAATACAAGTATACATTATTAATATGATATGCGAATATTTGGACTCAAGATATTAAAAATATAATTGCAATAACAACACGTTATTTAATTTTAATAAAAGTAAAACAATTATGTGTTTTGATTGGCGCATTCTCAATTATAAGTTATTCAGCTCAAAGTGAAAAGAAAAATTTATGCAGTTATCGTTGATAAAAGAATTTTTGTATAATAGTAAATACAAAGTATTTGCGGAAAAAAAAATCTTTTTCAGAAAAAGTAATCGGTGTATTCTGCAACCTTCCCTCCCCTCCACAGGCACACGTGCTTTTCGTCCCTTGTTGAACAATAACAGCTGCTGAACTTCAAATAATGCTAAATCTCTGCTTATTGTAAATACTTGTTTAACATGAAAACTCTCTGGTAAAAATGTTAATGAACTTTCTTTTCTTCTCCTTGTTTTTACAGAACAAGCATTTTAATAAATTTAATATATAATAAAGTTAAGTTATAAAAGTTATCGATTTAATAATATTATCTGTTTGCATCTAATCGAAAATATCTTTTTATGTACAAATGGCGTGCAATGTTCATTTATTTTTTTCCTTATCCGAAGCCATTTTTAGTACACTTACTGACACTAAATGTTATTTTATAATTCTGAGTACTTTATTATTCCCATCCAAATAACGGAGAAGTTTATAGTAAATTGTTATAATTTTCAGAGAATCCTCTAATAAAAAAGAACCTAAATATTTTGATTCATTAAAATCTTTACTTTTATCTTTTGTAGTTTTCTTATTTCAAAATAATTTACAAGATAAAATTTCGTATATTCGAATATTTCCAATTAGAAGATATTTGAATATACGAAAATTGTACATTGATTGTACACAATTTAAAAACAGATATGAATTATTAAATGAAAAGATTTCTGTTCGATATTAAATAAAAGTCTTTTTTTATATTTTGTTTATTTATTTAAAATACTTAATATTGTTTATTGAAAATAGTTATAATATTTCTCTTTTTAATGATTCATATGTGTTTTTAAATTTCATATCAATTATTAATAATTCATATCTATTATTAAATTTGATAGCTTTTGTTAATAATTCATTATTTAATTTAATAAGTGAAATATTTTATACATATTGATATTTTCTTTTTTTATTTTTTGGTATCATATTTTAACTTATCATTTTTCTCTCTGTAATAACACACAATGTTTGTTTTACTTTTTCATTACGATAGAGTTAATATTACCAATAACGTTGATTTTCCAGGGTTTTCTTTTTGATATAGATTAAAAAGAAAACATTGGGGTATAGTTGCAATATTTATTTCCTTATCATGCAGTATAGTGATACATTGTTTGCTTTTATTTGACTCACCCTTCCCCTACAAAACCAGTAATTGTAAATATTCTTATCTGAAAAGAACGATATATTATCTAAATAAGTTCAAAAGAAATACAATCAGCTGAGTTAAGGACTTGACTTATTTTCTATTTTTGTATTTCCATGCCTAGATGCAGAAAACGAATGTTAAAACTGTTTTGAAATTCATTAAGGAACATAAAATTTTGTTTTAAGGAATTTCCTTGTATTTTGTAATTTTAAAAAATTTGGATATAATTTTTTTAAATATAATAGTTAAATTCTTAAAGTTAATTACGAATTTATAAAATATATTATTAATATAATAAGTGGAAATTATCATAATGAGATGAATGCAAGATATTTAATTTGACATCTAAATAACCGTTATATAATTCTAATGATCATTAAATTATTGCATTACTTTAATGCTTCAAATAAACTTCTGAAGTTAATTTCAAATTTATAATACATATATTATTAAGGCAGTGAATAGATATTGCCAAAATTAGATGAGATAAGAGAAATTAATCTGACATCTAAATGTGATCATTAATTTCAATAATCATTAATTAATTCCTAATAAATTAATTCGTTTTTTTTAATTCTAAACATAAATTCTTTTAAAATTCCTAGAATTAATAAAATATTTAATGATCATTAATTTCTAGTAAATCAATCCAGTATTTTAATTTGTAAGTACTGGGAGAAAACGTTAGATCTCTTTAATTTCTAAATAGATTGATATTAATTGAAATACTGAACAGGCATTTTACTATTTAAAAAAATTATTTAACAAATTTAAAATAAAATGGAAAAAATCATTTGAACTTACCTAGGTAGTAGAAATTAATGTAACATTTTATAGCTCTATTTTTTTAAAAATATTTGGGTGAAATGCCTTACAAAATACAATAAGTGAAATACATTACAGTTTGCAATTAAGAATCAAATTGATGACGATTGTATAATCAACTAAATGGAGAAATCATTTCTCATTTCAAAATATAATATGTCTTTTTCTTTTTTCATTTCCAAATTCTTAGATAAAAGAGCAGGACAAATTGGAGCATGCATAAAAAAAAAAAAAAAAAAAAAAAAAAAAAGATAATTTTTGTCACAATTTGTTGCCATTTTTTTCTTTTTTCAATTTCTTAATGTGAAAACGATATTCAGATTGCTTAAGCTTCTCACATGACATTTCGACAGTGATTTTTTGAAACCAATGACAGATATTAATTTCAAAAGACGATTGAAATTCATAAATTTGAGAGCAGGATGAAGATAGTATCATTTTCTAGAAAATTTTCATGCTTCTTAGAAGAATTAATTTTAGAACAATCTTTAAATTTGATGTTAGGAAGATTCTAAGAAATTAATGGATGATGTATATCAGAAATTATGTTTTCTAAAGTATCAAGATTTGTGATATTTTTATGTGTGAAAAAAAGTTGCATTATGCTGTAATGGTTTTAAAATTCTTCAATTATTGCGATGCTTTTTCTCTAAAATTCCTTTGTTACCATCATAATTTCTCACTTGTTCTTCTAGATGTTATTTAAAAATAAGTTTTTACCTGTAGCTTACGTCTTAAGTAAAATAATTTTTTAACAATACATGTAATTACGTATGATTATCATCAGTTACTGTTAAATTGTAATTACTTATAATTTGCTTTAAGTTTTTATTATTATCATTTTTATTGAATAAAATAATTCTTTTAAAATATTTTATTCCTATTTTTTACTAATTTGTTTTAAAACTTTGAATGTGTTTTCTTAATAGTATTTTCTCGAGACAATTATGCTGAATCTATATTACTAAATAAAAACACTCGTATTAATTTAGGTCGAATTATTGTTTTAACATGAAATGATCTAGCGTGATCAAAAATTATTATTACTTGAATAAAATTAACTAATACATAAACAAACGGAAAACTTAAATTAATCTCTGGAAAACTTACATAATATTTTACGGAAACTCGGAAACATTAATCTCTGGAAAAATCATAAACTACTGTATGACTTACATTTACGAAGAAGCTTTATTTATTAAAACCATGGATAAAAAATTATTCAGCATAATTGTCTCGAGAAAAGTACATCGACATTGAATAACAAATATGATACTCCTTTCTTCCCCAAGTATACATTTAAACATGTGTAACACACTTGAGAAACATAACAATTTTGAAAATTTGAGGTAGTATAAAAGTTAACCTTAGAATGTTCCGGAGAAACCAACGTCAAGCAGTCAAGCAGTTAAAAGTTTTATGAACTGTTATGAAAAGTAGAAAATGTATTATGAAAAAAGATTTTTGTGTAACAGTTTTAATATTTGAATTTTGCAATCGTTAGTAAAATTTCACTTAAAAATTTCTATAATTTTATAAAAATAATTTGTATGTATATGTGTACTTTTGCATGTAGGTAAATTTTGCAGTCAAAGAATTTAATCAAAAGTTTCAAAATAAATTATTTTCTGTATTTAATGAATAAAAACCAAAAAATCTAAGAAACTTTGAAAACAGTTTCGAAAATAAATTATTTTCATGGAATAAAAGTTAAAAAACGTATGTTTTTATATATTTTTTCGCTTTACTGGCCGAGTTAATTATCTTACATGGTAAATATTGTGTTTTACAAATGTTGTTGAAACTCAACAATGTTTATAATTTTTTATCTATCCTATAAATTGTTTACAATATTTTAAGTAGAAATCTTCTAGAAAATTTAAATAAATGGAAAATAAACAAGGTATTTTAATAAAGTTTTTATAGTAATAGATGTGTATAAATGATTCACTTTATAAATCTAAACAAATTACTTATTAATTAAGAAATCTAAATATTAATTTAAGGTTAAATAATATTCGCAATAATATTTAACATTATATTGCAATAATATATAATAAGGGGAATTTCTTCTTATTGTAAAATTTCTCATTAAATTTATTTTACATTTTAACAATATATTCATGAATCCATCTCTAAGTTTTACAGTTGATGAAATTTTTAGAACCTTATCAACTCAACTATATGCTTTGTTATCTTTAGTTATAACCCATTAGATTAACAGGAAGGACCTCTTTTCCATTTATTTTTATTATATTCTGAATAATTTAGAATACATGCAAGTAATTATACACCCCAATTAGTTTCGAATAATTTAACAATTCCCTTATGGGCTATGTACCCCGTTATGAAATTGGTTTTCGTTTCTCATTTTTTTTCTGCTTCCTTTTAGGTGAGCTCAATAATAAAGGAAAGAAAAATGATTTTGTGTTCTATATTTAATGATCGTTGTAATAATGATGAATATTTCATGAAGATTTTTCCATGGACACATTTCGTATATCGCTTCCTATTGAAGAGCATGTGAAGGGCTTACGAATTTTCTGAATCGTTTGCTTTGTGACTAATAGTCACATGACTCCTTCTAAATCATCGTTAAAATACCTTATCTTTCTAAAGGCATTGTGTAAAGAACATCAAAGCCTTTTGGAGAAATCATTTTCTTGGCCTTCATAAAAGATATATTTTATCTTTTTCTGTTCTAATTTATTTCTAACCAATGGTTTCGAATTTTCTTTCATCGTTGTGATATTTATTTTGATTATTTTTTTTATGTCGGAGTTATTATAGTTAAATATTTGTCATTCCGATTGTTGAAGATTTGTAACTTAGAATAATAAATGTCGAAAATTTATTTTATCAGAATCACTTACATGAATTCATTGATGACAGTTTAAATATTTCATCAGCAACTTCAAACATTTAAATAACTGATTAATTTTCATTTCATTTTTTTTTCTACGGGCTTAAGCTTTAATAAAGAGATTTAATAAGTTATTCCAAAACAATCCGGCAATCATTGGAAGATTTGAAAAAAATAATCAAAATTATGGGCTTAGAACTCATTTTAGTTTATGTTAGATTTAATTATGCTATCTGTCGACAAATTTGATAATTTATGTCGACAGATAGCATAATTAATTCTCATCGACTACTAAAATACTAAATAAGTATGTTTTTCAACATATAGTTATGATCGAGTAAAAATACAATTTATAGCTTTAAATTTTTAATTATAAACAAAGTTTATATAGTTAAAGTTATTTTTGTTATTTTCTATATTTACTTATAAGCGAATTAAAATAAAGTGGTTTGAGTAGCATATTTGTTTTCTTTCCGGTAACATCTTTAAGATATTAGTGTTCTAAAAATGTTAAATCAGCTGCAATTTACATTTAAAAATATTTACATGGCCTTTTGTTTTTAATTATCTCTTAAAGAATAATTTTACAGTTGCTTAAAACATGTTACATTTTATTTAATAAATAAATTATATGATATACATAATATAGATAATTTACGAATAAAATTTTAATCGCATTTTATATCTTCTCATTAATATGAAATTGCTTTTATTGATTATAACAATATTTTTAAATATGATTGTGGTGTTGTTGAAGTTTTCTTCATATTAAATTAAAAATCCTTTTTTGCGATGAATAAAACAATCTAACAATTCTGTTCCATTTATAAATTTAAAATAAATTAAAATTATAAAAATTTGAATATTTCACTAAAATGTAAAAAATAAGTATCCGGAAAGGTAGATATAAATAAATATAAAATTTTTTTGTGTCTGCAAAATAAAATAACATCTGCCTAAGATAACAAAGAGGAAAAACTTCAAGGCTTGCTGTTAAGAAATGAATGGTAGGAAGAAATTAAAGGATAGATTAAGATGATTAAAGGAAAAGATACATATATATTCGATGAGGAAAATTCGAATATATCGATAATGGTATTTTTAAAATGTTCTTTGAACATGTTCACAAGATAAGTGCTATCAGTCATTCAGTCACGCTCTTCCGCACGAATTCATGGAGCACAACAACAATCGCTTGTCAACAGTTTGTTTACTCCCTGTAAATGAGCAATCATCGGATTGCTATGGACCATGAATTAGTCAGAGTGCTTGTCGACTTATTCTCGAAAAAGCGATCAACTCGTTATCCAAGATCTGTAGATACCATTGCAAGTGAATATCGCCTTGTAAAATCATCTCGGTCACCTAATGCTTTTTGCAGGAGTTTGTGTCACTTGTAATATATATCTAGAAAAGAAGAAAAAAAAAACACCAACTTCGCATCTGGTTGTCACAGATAAGACCCACTAGTCCCATCACCCTGAAACGTGGGAATACGAGTTGCACCATCCCCTCCCCTTCACGGCTTTTTGGTTTCAGAAAGTTGGTAGACTATGTCTGATGTAGTTGCAATGTTTTGAGGTTTTGAATAAGTACCTAACAATATACATTATACGGCAGTAATGCAGCACATGCTCATTAAGGAAAGAACCGATAAATCATCAATAAATAAAATACTGTTTTTATATTGCTCAATGTTTGTTATCCACATCTGTAGGATCTTTAAAATAAAGAATATTTCTATACTGACAAACCAGAGCTGATTATTATGCGAAAAAATAGAATAGAATACTAAAAATGCGAAATCTCTTAACCTTAAAAGTAATTGATTTCTTTTAAAATGGTTAATTTTAAGGATTGTGCTTGTTATTTTAAATTGTTAATAACACTATTATTAAGAGTTCTGAAATCCGTGAAAATAATTATTTTATTGAATATGAGTGAAGAAAGTAACTACTTTCCTTAGGCTCTCTTTATCTGAGGTGCGGAGCGTGTGTCCTGGTCAGGTGGTTAGCCTAACGCGAATCCCCCAGTGTTTAGTTCCCAAGCATGCTTGGTACTCGGTTTTTCAGACCTACTGAAGAGATGAAAGGCTGATATTCAATCAGAAGTCTTAATCTTTTTAATCGATATTAGAATGGACGGAAAATTTCTCGGTGAAAGTGTTTAAACAGTCAAAGTAATCTTATAAGGCAAAATTTCACACACATCTATTGTTTAAATAATATTTAACAAGTTTAATCTTATTTTGAAAAAAATGGGGGAAATCGAGGTTTAATAGGATATGTGTTTCATTGAAACAAAATATTTAGACAACTTTGATTTCTGAGTGTGCTGTTGTTAATATGCCATTTAGTGAAACTTCTATGTAAAGACAGTGGGTTAACATGAGTATCCACAATGCATATCTTATATATAGGCTCTTGTTTTTGCTCACTTGATAGGTTTTGATTTATTTCTGTAATAGCACCGTTAGAGGCTGTTTCAATCAATTCTCAGCCTTGGTTATGACAGTTGCAGAGGAAGGGTTGTTGAGGCCCGAAAAACACGGGAGGCGTTCTAAAGCGTAGGCTTCAGGCTCCCGACCACACCTTGCTGTTTTTTCCAAAGACATGGCTGCATTTCTAAGATCGAATGACACATCTTAATCGGCTGGGGCTGTGTAATTAGCGGTCGCCGACTGCTCGAGATTTGCATCCAGAGAGAAAGGAAAAGCGTAGGTTTGGGGAAGGTCGTTGCGTTCGATTGGGGGGACAAAGCTGCTCTAATGGTTGTTTAAATCTTTCCCCAATCTTTCGTTCTCCGTGTCGTTCGTTACCATGCGTATCCCCAATTACAGAACAACGTCCCGCGTTGTTCTCGTTAACTAATCAATTACAGCTCTCAAATTTCCATTTTTTTTCGATGACAAGAAAGAGCTCATTATACATTTAAATTCTATTTTTGCAAAAATAAATTTTGGTTTGAGTGTTATAGAATGAAGTCATTTATTTCGTGAAAGTTCTTACAAAACGGTTATAAATAATTCAAATTGTATTCATAGTTTATTTTTATAAAGGATGTTTTATAAAAAAAAATAAATGATTCATGATAAAGCTTTCTGTCTCTAACAAAAATTTATGAAATTTATATGTAAATTAAGTGAATAGTGATATCATTAAGCCATAAGTGAAAAAATACACCTTTCAAATAAAGTTATTAATACATTTTTATATATCTTCATTCATTCAAATGGCTTAAAAATTTTACAATTCTTTAATTTTTTTAAAATTTATTTTTATACAAGTTTTAAGGATCTTTTTCCAATTCTCAGCAAAGTGCGACATAATTTCTTAAGACAATATGTATTACTTGAAATTTTTTTCAGCTTTCTTTTTTTTATTTATTTTTTATACAATTATTAATTGTGTGTGAATGCTATAAATAAAGTACTTTTATGATTAGAAAATTTTTTGTTATTATAATTTTTCTTCGATATATATTGAAAATTTAAGATTACCTTTCAAAATTAAATTAATAAAAATTTAGTTTAATTTATCAATTTTTGATAAACATAAATAATGTCTTCATTTGGCAACATATATGGGACAACTTAACAGCAGAAAGTCATTGTAAGTATATTTCTACATCTATTACGGAAGGGCTTTATTATCGACATTTGACCGAATCGACTCGTTGCAAGGGATGAAACCAGGAAACCCTCCAGCAGAAACTCAAAATCCATGTCTTGTGTTCATTATATGATTTTATGAGACATTTTCCATTCTTAATAGGATATTTTATAAGGAATCTACTTCTAAAAGTGTTCATAATTGAAATCAATAAAAAGGTGTAATTAGACTATTTCGTTTCGGTTATTTAAAATAATGCTGTTAATATACTCAAACATGATTGGCAAGAGCTTAATATATCTCGTTATTGAATAGAAACTAGTATGAAACCTGTGACATTTCACACTGTAGAGTCTAATTTCATTTCTATCTTACGATGAACTTTCAATACTATCGTTGCAGCTTTGAATTCAAAGTTTCACTTTTAGAATTTCTTTTAGTATATAGTGTGTATCATATTTCTCTAAAATATCTGCTATGTACATCATTTTTTTTATTTATTTTTAATCAAATAAAATATGGAATAAATCATATAAAGTTTATAAAATAATTGTATGGATAATAATTTTATAAGTTTATTTTTATAAAATTTTATAATATTTTGTAAGGAAATAATTTATACAGCAATTTCCAAGAGTTAGTACTCCTATTACAACCAAAAGAAGAAAAAAAGTTGATTGCGGCAATTTTTCGTTTATTATACACTGAGTACACAGTCAAGTAGATCCGAAGCATACTGGTCTTCAAACTCAGCTGTATAATTTAGGATCCCGAGGGAAAAACAACAAGCATTACTTCGCATCAGGATTCCGTCCTCCTACACAGACCCTCATTTTAGAAGGTGCCTAAACGCCTGCTGGAGCTATAAATCACTGCATGCTGAGACCGAAACCACATCATATCAGGAGTTGACAAACTTTCGGGTCCACGCCCATTTCTTTCCCATCTAGTAGCTGTCTCCGATCGCTCCCCAATTGGCCTGATGGGTGTGCGTCGACACAAACTACCCCCCAGAGCTGCTGGAGATCAATCTCTTTCATTGCATCTCTTCCGCCTCACCAACCCTTGGACTCAAATGACTTCTGGTCTCGTGTTCCAGCGAATTTCTCCAGTTTCTTGATGGAGGTGCTGCAGATATCAGCAGCAGAACTTCGGGCTGGATGCAGATAACAGCGGAGTTAATGCCTGATGACTGAATTGGTAATAGGTTGTCGAGTTCTCTTGCTAAATGGACGGCAGACTTAAATTGAAGATCTGAGAACAGGAATTTAAAGAGGCATAGCGAGAGAATGCTTTCTCGAAGATATACGAACACAGAGATAAACTGGCCTTTATGGATGAAGATGCGAGCTATTGTTTATCCATAGCAGTGCAGGATATGCATTGTAATAATCTTCTAAAACTTCTGTATAAATGATTGCTAAATGATTCGAAACAATGAATGTATTATTCACTACGGAAAATTCGTATTGTTGGAAATATCTTTCCCCACGGAAAAATTTCGTTTTAAGTTGTGAATGAACACGATTGAAGAATTTATATATTATTTCAAATAAATTCTCGATTTAAATTTTATCAGTCGAAGAAAGAATTATGTTTGCATATGTGTTTTATAAGAATATTAATTCACTTAATATTTTAATGGAAAGTTTGACATATTTGTGATAATATTTACTGCATCTTTTTTAAGGAATTTTTCATTTTCCTATTTACTTTTTACATTTATATATTTAGAAATTGAATCCATTTTTGGCATTGGAAATATTAGGTTGGGGAAAAAGAAATCCATTATTTTTACGTGAACTTTTTGTAACGTCTTTCAGATTCGCTTTGTAAAAAGGCTTAAAACAGTTTTCATGTAGATTTTTAGATCTTGTGCAAAGCTACCTACGACTGATAACATGCTGTCAAGTTTGAGAATTTTTGATATTTTATAGACATTCTCGACGATGCTGTTTCCACATGCGAGGTGCATCTCTAACATCAAAAAAACCCGAATGGAATCGACGAAACAAAAATTGTACGTAACTGGCTGTTGCAGTCTTATATAGGACGATAAATACCTTTCACAATTTTAGCCACCCGGCTATCTTTTTCACCGTTACAAGAGAAAAACGAAAATGTATCGAATTTTCTGTTTGTTGTCTTCCATTTTTAAAACCTTGTACTCGTAACTGAATGAATCAAACAAAAAACCGCAAGAGGATATTTTAGTGTCAAATGTCACCTTTCCAACGAGCATAAATCTGAAATTGTTTGATAGATACCTCACGAGATAGCGATCACTACAGACGTCTACCGAAAAAATAATGGATAACTTTTTCCCCAACTAATATTTAAAATATAAATAAATTACTACATTTGAGATTTTTCTCCCTTTACCTTTATATTTACCTATATTTCTTCCTAGATATGTGCTGTCAATATCCTTTATTCTTATTTTAGTATTTTCTGTATAATGAAGAATCCGCAATTTTTTTCCCTTCACAATATCCACAGCTTTTCATGATTCCATCTAAGGCGGTAAAAATTATTTTTCAATTCCATAATCTAATAATAGCAATAATCATCAATTCTGTTGACATATGCTGAAATTTCGCAACTAGAGGTTACCACGAAGTTTAGATAAATTAAAGTTTATTTTATTAATCCAGTTTTGATTATTTTTCATCAGATTGATTAAAAATAATTCATTGCAAACCATATTTCTCCATTAATGCAGAACTGAATTCCGCTTTATTACATAATAAATATTAATTATAGTGATCTTATTTCACCTTCTTTAATTTACGGATGTGTGTGTAAATGGATTACATTTTTTCATTTTTTTTAGTCACTGCCAATTTGGCGACCCATGGGAGTTTCTCATACATTATTCTCTCTCGCTCAACTAATTGAAAGCCCAGTGACTTCCCAAGGGTCCAATCTATAAAAGCCGTTGTCTCCGCCAACTGGCGGAATTTTATCTGGTGCTTCCACGCTTATTGCTTCACATGGACACGCGATGGAGAATGGTCGCAGTTGATCCGTGTCTCCCAGGTGTCCCGTTTTGGTCTCTTTCTTTCAGTTTTTTTCCATGTCTCTAGTTTGCGATCTTTTTCTTTTTATTGGCGACATAAAAGTTCTAGTAATCTTCGTCCCAGATGTGTGCCCGCAATAAGACGACATTGCTTGTTGGAACCGTTGTCCTATTTTGACAGCGGCGTGGATTCTTTTTTTTTCCTTCTTTTCAGGGAATGTACTTGAAATAGAACTCCTTGTTTCCAAGAACCTCTGGGAAATTGATAGAAAACAGACATTTTTCGTGTAATGACAGGGATGTAACCAGTTCGCTAAATGTGAGCCATTCCAGTCGCCAAATGTTCTTGTGTCTCTGCACTTTTCTTTCAATTTGAAGTAATTTGCTTTACAGTATGCGAATGTTTAGTGAATTGTTTCTATGGAATTTGTTATTAAATGATGTAACTTGCATTATAGAGTGTCTTGATTGTGTTTGATATGATGAATTAAACATTTTAAAAGGATTTAATCCCTTGATGCATTTACCCTTATCTGACACTGGCAAAAGTTACCGCAAATTAGCACATACCCGTGTCTCTAAGGACGTTCTTGTATCTCGCTTTATTTTATTTCTGATGCCTGTCTGAGATCCATTCCAGTAAAAATGGATAGCTTTGATTATAGTTAAACTTATTTAACATAGATGGCATATGGATAATTTTTCTATCAGTTTTCCCGAAAAAACTCGTACTTCAAAGGGTTAAATTGCATAATAGATTATCAGATTAAATGTAATTTCTTTGAATGAGTTCCTTTTCTGTGCACTATATCTAATAGAAGGAACGAGCTCTTTAAAGTGAAAGATTTTTGCTTCTGTTTCTATTTGACGCTTTCACTTTTGTTGGGTTGAGCGCCCAGGAAATTTTTAGATTTTCTCATCTATGAATCGTGAATATGACCACCATCTGTTAAAAGTCCCTCTGGATAGCATTCCCCGGATGATATTTATGTTTTACAACACCCTTCAGTTGATAGCGTACTTATCTCTCTCTAACATTTTTTATACTTTATTTAATTCATAACAAGTTATAAAAAGTCTGTCTTGTATATTCATAAAAAATAGTAATAATTTAATTAATGTATAAATTTTAACAATTATAAATACTTGTATTTTAATTTTTTTCAATTTGTAAATTACTTTTAGAATTAAAATTTTTTAAAATTTACTTATCTCTTTAAACAGAAATCAAAAGCATTTTTTTCTCTGAGATAGGCTGAATTGTCTTTTATACATATTAGAAGTTGAAGTTGTTCTATTAGATTTAATTTAGTTTTTGTGGTCCCCCGAACTCATTAGTAACCCAATATAGTAAAATAATAGTAGACATAAAATATTAAATAAATGGTACAAAGATGAAGAGTTGGTAATCGCAAAGTAGATGCCAGAACAATTCGAAACTCATGGAGATTTTACCATTCACAATTTTTTATTTTATGGCAGAAACAGTCATAGATAGTTTAGGCAGAGGTTTTCATGATTCCCAAGAGGGAAAATACTGAAAATTCCCTAGCATTTATTCCATTTCACTATATATACGCGAAGGCCTCCGAAATAAAGTATAAAGGGATACTGATTCAACTGCAAACGAACCCGAGTTTGAGATTAAACAGTTAAAAAATTATGATTTTTTGTTTCTTTTCATCATATTTTAAAATAGGTTTTGCCGATCATTGTTTTAAAGATTTTGTTAGATTCTATAAATGTAAAAGAGCATAAAACATAAAATAAGCATGAACAATGAAAATGGCACATAAAATGTAAAGTTCATGCTTGTGAAAGCTTATAAATGTTTATTTTTAGAATAAAATGTTCAAAAGTTTTTTAATGAATACATTTTAATAATCAAAATAGACATGACTATAAATAATTTATCAATCTATGTTGATATATAAGGAACATTAAATGGAGCATTTTAATATGTTTCAAAGCGTTGTGAATAAAACTATTTATACACATTTTTATGTTGTTCATCTTAAATCGCTACGTCGTAAAAATAGTAGTTGTCGTCCTAAAAACAATGTTGGAAATTTCACATTCCCTATTATCTGTCTTCATTTTTATCGTTTGAACTTTATCAAGATACCCCGTTAACATTTCGAAAATTTCTAAAAACGAACGTTCTGGTGACCGCGTATTTCTTTCTGGTAAATTCGAATGAACTTATCTATTTTAAGCCTTTTCTTTCTAAATACCTCTTTTAATTTTGTTTATAATCAACCGAAAAAAAGAAGAAAAATGATTTTTTTTTTTTTACTTTCGAAAACCGATAATTGTTTTAAAATCTGTAAAATAAATGATGGATCATAAATACACGATTTCAGATCAGAAATCATTTGTTGTATCCATTTTTAATAAAACTTTAAAACTTAAAAAAGAAAATATTAACTTTTTTAAGTAAATATTTAGAATTATTTTTATGACCTCATTGTAATCCATAGGAAGAAGGTCTGCGTGTTTCGGAGAGAGAAATATCGTGTTTGATCCCAGACACTGTTGAGCAACAGGTGGTGGGTATTTTTTCTGCCTCCTAGTTACAAACTCAAGGTTTTTGTAAACAGAGAGATGCTTACACCTATCGAATTCCTGCTAGTATCGGAGTGCGTGCTTGGAAGTTTTCCTACTTTCTCCCCAAAGACACGAACCCGTCCCATTACTTACGAAAGAGTTCTGTCTGAAAACAAAATAGTAAAAATTGTAATAAGGCTTGCAGAAGTTTAGTAATATTTTGTGTAATGTCAATTTTATACAAAAATTATAAATTTGAAAATTTAAAATTCATATAAATTATTATATAAAAATTTTATAATTAATATAAGGAATTACAAAAAATATTATCAGGACTATGATATATTGGTTATTATTCCTTATCAGAAATAACTGATGATAATAATTATGAAAAAAAAAAATCTAAATTATTCTTCAAAAGCAATATTAATAATCTATTCTTACATATGGTATACGTACATATAACCATATATAAAAAATTGTATCATTTACGAAACGATAAAATATCTTAATATTTTGCAGTTAATTCCTAAAATTCTGTTATAACCTCTAATTTTTAGTTTCTAAGAATTTAATGACTTAATAATGTGCAGCATATTTTTTTAAATAAAGTTCAAGCCCAATTCACATTTCCAAAAACTATTATTAATTTTCTATAACGGTTTATGAATTAAAATAACGAAAATCATATTTGAGAAAAATATATTTCTCAAACATGATCTTTTATCATATTTGATTTTTTTTTTTTTTTTTTTTTTTTTTTTTAAATATTTTTCTAAGGATTTTTTATTAAAAAATTTTTATAAAAAATAATTTTTTATTTTTTTTTTTTTTTTTTTTTTTTTTTATCATAGATTAGAAATATTTTTCTAAGGATTTTACATTAAAAAATAGAAAATTACACTTTTTATCTGGTCTTCTAGAATCAAAGTGACCTTGTATACAAAGTGTTCTCGTAGCTGAAATCCTTTCTAAACTTGTTTTCCTTTCTTATTATTTTTACCATCATTTCAACCATCTTTTAACATCCTTTGTTCTTCATGGCTGGATTGCTCGCCTTCTTCGAGTTAACTGACGTTTAAATCCGTATGGTTGATCAAGTGGAAAGCGAATAAAATAAAGTTTTTGCAAGCGGGAAATGCGAGATTGGAAATTGTAACGAATTTTCTATGCTTGCTCACCTTCCTTTATTTTCATTTTTTGATCGAATTTTATTATTCTTCTCGCTCACTTTCACTCTTTGCGCAGAACCTTCGAATTTTCGGAGACCGATGACTTAGTAAAATGATTGATCGTTCTTTTTTTTCTTCTTCTTCAGCGCGCGCGTGCAAAATTTCTGACGTTTGTTTTTTCTTTATAAATTAGGACAAACGAACGTCTGAAAGGGAAAACTTCACTTTTGTGATAGTCAATTCGTTTCCAATAGCAACGGTTCCCTTGCTTCAACGCGCCGTTGATTTTAAAAGTGAGAGATTGAGGACTCTTTTGTTCTTACTTTTGTTTTTGATCGAGGTGAAAGCAATTATTCCTTCTTAACCATAGAAAAATAAAGAGAATTTGGTCATAATAAAATAAGAGGATTCGATTTTTTTTTATCTATATATATAAATATATTTAGAGCAGTGATTCTTTATATTTATTTCTAGATATTATGTTGGGGAAAAAGAAATCAATTATTTTTACGTGAACTTTATGTAACTTCTTTTGGATTCGCTTTGTAAAAAGGTTTAAAACAGCTTTCATGTAGATTTTTATTTCTTGCGCGTTACGACTGCTGACATGCGATTAACTTCGATCATTTTTGATATTTTATAGACATTTTCGACGATGCTGAATCCACATGCGAGGTGCATCTCTAACATCAAAATACCCGAACGGAATTGACAAAACAAAAATTGTACATAACGGGTTGTTACAGTATTATATAGGACGATAAACACCTTTCACAATTTCAGCCATCTGGTTAGCCTTTTCGGTATTATAAAAGAAAAACGAAATTGTATCGAATTTTTTGTTTGTTGTCTTCCATTTTTAAAACCTTGTACTCGTAATTGAATTAATCAAACAAAAAACCGCAAGAGGGTATTTTAGTGTCAAATGTCACTTTTCCAACGAGCATAAATCTGAAATTGTTTGATATATATCTCACGAGATAGCGATCACTACAGACGTCTACCGAAAAAATAATGGATTACTTTTTCCCGGATGATGGATACAACCAAATATATTTAGAGCAGACCACTGCCCCGGCACTTTTATATACCACTAAATTTTAGAAATGTATATTATAATTACATTTCTTTTGATTAAGAGTAAAGTTTGTTTAAATGAAAGAAAAGTACAGTGTAAAAGAAAATTTGTTTTTACAGATAAAAACTTTGTATCTTCGATAGCTGTTACTTTTCATATAGAGAAATATTTACCCCACATGAAAAAGTTTTAAGTGTTCCAGTATCTAAAATTACAATTACTTGCCTCTTATTTACATGAATTCAGACTTTCTGTATTAATCAACATAAAAACGAAAAAAAAAAAAAAAAATACCGAAACTGTTTAATGTAGAAGACGATATGAGAATAGCATTGCCATTTTTACGACCAAATATAAATAAAATTAACAAAAATACATCAAGCTCAAATTTCTCATTAAAAGTATAATTATTATGACATTGTAATTAATCCCTTAGTAAACGCATTGTTGTTTTTGTAGTACATATCATATTATTTTATTTTGCATTCAAAATTATTACCATGAACCATTTTATACTGTTCGTTATAGGTACATAAATAATTTCTAAACTTATCTTTTTCTTTGTGTGCCGCTATTAAAATAAGGTTGAGAATTACTGATTTAGATTTTTTATGGGGAAAAAATATATTGTTTATGCTTTTCTTTATTCTAATTATATAAGAAAAAGTTTATTTTTTGCTGTTTTTTTTTTTCTTTTATTGAAATTATTTATGAAATAAATGTAAAACATATTTATGTAGAGTATATCCCAATATTACTATAAAAACAAATTTTAAACGCTTTACTCGAATCTTGTGAATATAGGACGCTTTCAAACACTGTATTAAAGCACTTACTTAAAAACAGCTGCATTGAGATAGAAAATAGTGCCTACTACTTTGAAACAATTAAAATTTTGTCACTAGAAATCATTGCTTTTGGTCCAAGTTTGCGATACATTTTTGAGTGAAATGTCTACTGAAAAATGGATTTTAATTTGTAAACATTTTTCGAAGTACATTTATTTCGTTAATTATAGTACAAGAATTTTTCAAAAGTATTTAAATTCCTAATAAGACATCAGTTTTGCAGATTGTAATTGGAAATAGTTGAATTAATTTTATCTCTTAAAATTGTAAAGAGCCAATAAGAATTCGAATATAATGTATCAACTTAATTGTTCAATTGAAATTATATAACTATCCCCAACAAATTTGGCTAATTCTTAAAGATCATTTCGGTTGACATTTTCTAGCTAAGAGAATTTTTACTCAAATAATAAATTAATGAGATGTAACATTTTTCTAATAATTTTCCTTGTCATTTATTGCGTTGTCGATACGTTTGGAATCGTCATCGATATTTCCGATCCTTAATTGACGAGCCTTGTATTTGATGTAACGACATCCTCGTTCTCGTGGCCGATATATCCGGAGTCAGAATGTTTCATCTTTCACTTTGACAACTTGCACCTGCTTTTGTTGACCGGCCTTCACCCATCCAATACTTGAAACAGAATGATTTAAAAGACGCTGCAATTCTTTTTTTTCACAAAGCTTAGAATTGGCGAAGAAAGAACATTCGCTTGTTCGTTTAGAATGATTTTTCTTGTGAAGTTCGTCGCCACATTTTTTTTTTTTTTTCCTTTTTTTGTGCCCTTCATTTCCTCGTTCGTTAATCACGCTTTTTTCCCACCCTCTTATTCTTGTCTCACTGACTTTGTTGTTGTACTCACTAACTTAGAAAAAGAATTATTTTGTGTGTGTCAGAACACTTGTAAGATTTACAACGGAAGTGGTGCACGAGCCGCTCTAAAATTAGATTTTTCTTTTTTCAAACAGTTATTGATGTGATTTCAGCATTTTTGCCAAATTACTTTGAAATAATTCATTTCTTTTCATCATTGCTTTTTTTAAGTAGAGTAATTGGAATTTTCTTAAAAAAACATTGGCATTTCTTTTTTTCTTGATTAGTGTTCGTTAAAGATTTAATTGTTATCCTATTGGCAATATATAAGGATAATTTTTATTAACAAATAATCATAAAACCTTGGAATTGAGAATAATTATAAATTTATTTGCTAAGTCGAATTGTATTATTGATTTCAATATAAGATTACTTTTTTTTTTTAACTCAAACTAATTAATGACAATCAATTGAAAAAAGCATCCTACAGTAAAATTTTGTAGTACTAATTTTGTATTTAATTCAAAATTTCATTCAATAAACAAATAAAACATTTTACTAAAATATCTTTTAGTAAAATATTTTACTAAAATATCTTTTAATAAAAATTGTTAATTAATCTTAATTGATATAAATTAGAGGTTCTGATATAATTACAACTTATATGTTTACATTGCTACAAATTATTTTTTTTACAGTCTAATATCTTATTAATTCTAAAAAAGAATTTGTTTTTATTAGATTAAATTATACTTATTTAAATTTGATTAAATATAATTTTTATTAAAATATGATAAAATGTACGGGAAGGATATTTCAAATGAATGGTGCAGTTGTTTTTTAAATATTTCTGTTAAAAAGAATGTTTCTATGGCAACAAGGCCACTGCATCACATTTCAAATGACATCTGTTACATTCCAATGTTCCAATAAAATAATTGTTAAAAACTAAAATGTTCTAAACTTATGTGTTCCATTTTCTTCTACAATATCTTACGAAATCCATGCTGGTGTGAATTTAATGTAAATTTAATTTTTTGATTATTGATAAGGAGATAAATTGTAAGCTGTAATTTAAAGTAAAATTTTAAAATTATAAAATAAAACATGCTTATTATTTTCTTTTATACAAAAACAATTAAATATATAAAAATGAAGCGATAAAATTTTAATATAGCACAGTTTTAATACAATTATAATTTGTAAATTATCCAAATTTAATTAAAATTGGAACTTTTATTTTGCAGTTGGAAATAAATTAGAATTTTCAGAATAAAAAAATTGAACTATAAGCAGCAGATTCTTTTAAATTGTCATTTGTTGTCAGCTTGTGTAAAGAAAGCTTGGACGTGATGCTTAGTGGTTCTGAAAACTTTCATTTAAACCGAGAAATTTTACTTAAAATAATTAAAAATTAATTTATGGAATAAAAGAGGGGAAAAAAACGAATAGTATAAAATTGATGAAATACGTTCCTTGTAGCTATAACATTCCAAGCAACATTTGACAGTAACCCTACATACTTAAGATCTTTCTTGAGTCTCATGGAGGCCAAAACAAAATTGCCCTCAATTTGATTGATACACTTAATGGATTGAAAAGCTTCTTCTCGAGATCACGTTATTTTAGCTCACTGTTCCCAAAAGTCTATTAAATATGCCGCACCGCATCCAGCAGTCGTCGAAGGCTGCCTCTATCTTCTGTAATTTCTGCTTAGGAAGCAAATTCGGCCATTATAGAACCCCTTCGTCATTTATAACCTCCGCCCCCCCGCGATTATGTACCCCATTGGCAGACTTACATCACAGACAAAGCGTCGCAGGCTACTTTGCATTTCCCCGAGAAGCTTTTACGGCTTGCGAACTGAGAATTTGGGATTGGAAACGTTGAAAAGGTAATTTTAATGCAAATGTCGACGACATATCGGGGGAGGAAATGTTCCTTTTTCTTCTTTTTTTTACCAGTTATTTGAAAAGAAAAATGATTTATTTATCCCCTATTCAGTTTTCCACGCTCACGTGTCCGTGACACTCGTGAAGATATCGAGTTGAATTGTTTTGCGTCTGCTTCGGTGATTCCAGAAGAAATTTCATAAAAACGCGAGATTGGTTTGAATTTTTACGAAATGCTATTTCTATCTCACCGCGTTGTGTTGATGATTGTACTTCGTCTTTCACGATTATGCAGGAGATTCGAATTTAATATTAATAAATGGCCCTTTTTCAGTGCAGTGACTGTAGATGTGGTTTACTCTATCTGTTGGTGAAATAATGAAAAGGTTTTTCCTTACTTTAAAGATTGAAACGGAGTTATTTGCTTTTTTAAGATTAATAAATATGCTTTTTAGACTAAACAGTTCAAAAGAAAGAACATCTGTCGAATAATTTCGAACAAATTAATTATTCCAATAAAAAATTATTCTATTTCGATAATTCGAATATTCAATTACTATAGTTGAGTATTATAGTACTACTTAGTCTAAATGATATTTTAATTATCAGGCATTGTGTTAGAATATCTAGCTAAGCATTCTTATTAGAACTGAACTAAAAAAAATCGCAAATAACTCTAAACGTTAAGTAGTAATTAAGTATTCGTAAAAATGGTGCCAAAACTAACAACTATTTTTAAAAATCTTGCGAATGTTCATTTTTTGTATTGTAACATATTCATGTAGTTTCGACTTTTTTCATTTTAGCTAAGCAAACGGAATTAAAAAAGCAATTTAAACTTCTGCGAAAATACATGCATTTTTTTTTTTTGTTAGTACTTGTTGAAATTCTTTTTTCTAGCTACAAAATATGATTCTTCTTTCTTTGTTTCCTTTTTTTTAGCCATAAAAGATGTGTAAGATTCTCTTATTAATTTTTCTTAGCTCTCTCTATAAGCTTTCTTAGGGAATATCCATGTTTGCAAATTAGTTTTGCATGCAATTTAAAATTTTCTTTTCCTTATATTTAGTTTCAAAAATGTCTGACACAAATGAATAACAAATGATTGTATTCGGAATGTTCTAAGTAATCTCTTTGACATTGTTGTAATGAATTTTTAAAAATAAATTCCGCTTCCTGAAGAATTAATTTTTGATCATCAAAAAATTTACCGATGAAAGGTATGATAGTGATATAAGGCAGTATGTATTTGGAAACATATTTACCTAGTCAATTATTTAGGTATATTTTTACTGATTAATATATCTAAACAAGATGAACAAGAAATAGTTTTTATTTAATATTGATAAGTATAATTTTCATATTGTATATTCCAGATAATTGGTAGTCAGTCCGTTAGACTGGAATTTTTAAGGATAGGCCAAACCAATTCAAACCAGCTTAATATCAGTATTGACTGTTGACACATATCTTTTTAAATACCTTGCTTGTTTCTTTTAGCTGTCAAAAAATAGACGTTTGTACCTACGACATTAAAAAAGCATTTACAGCACTATTGATATCACAAGGTGCTTAGTCCAAAATATTATCACCATTAAAAAAAGTCATTAAACCAAGAAAAGCGATAACCCTATCTCTCTTTATATCGATCCCTCCCAACATTAGGTTGTGTTTGTATTCCTCGAAACATTTATTGCTCACCAGCAAACACTGTTTTCAACATCGCCAAACGTTTTCTTGAACAACGGGTAACGTTTACTCGTGGAAGATACCCTATCAGCCATTAAACAGTTATTCTGGCAAACGATAACGAAATCCAACGATAAAAATTCCAAACGATATGTGTATTAAAACATTCGAATCGATCTACGCCCAATTATGCGGTTAACCACATTCGCCGTTTCTAACTGCGCCCGCGACTGCTATTTAGATTTTATCTGGTTTGGTATTTCCGGATTCAAACCCTCCATATGGAGAGAAAAATTGTGATAAGAAACTTGGAAGGAAAAAAAAAAAATGATTTACTTTGTCCAATGAGAGTGGCAGTCACTTTTTATTCTTACTATTAATAAAAACAAATTAGCTGCTTGCCCAGTGATTTCACTGTAACCGTTGTACACTGCCATCTTTGTATACGTCCCTGCAGATAAAGGCGCTTGTTGTGCATTAAGTCATATGGGCATGTACTTGAAATAGAATTTCTTTCGGACGTTGGCATTTTTGTTAACGCTTGACTTGTTTTGATAAATCCCAGTGATTATTTACTTTGCATTTTTATTTTTTCGTTACAACGTGACTATATTTTCCTGTAATTCATACCAGCTTTGCATTCTAATATGGAAGACTTAACTATGATTTAGTTGTTGCTTTATCTGCCGCATTATCCTCAGATTGCAAATGAAATAATCTTAAAACATTTCAAATATCTTGTAAACCATTGTTGTTTTATCTCCTTTACATATTTACATTAAATGATAAGGCTTAACCATTGAAATTAAAAGAAATAAAAACGTTACTAACTGTTAAAAATGAAGTAAAAAAAAAAAAAATATTTTTCAAGTTAATTCCTAAAATTTTTAACATTAAGATTCCTGATTAAGTCATCTCCATCTTTTGTCTTCTTCTTTTTAACATTTTTTCTATAATTTACATTAGCTATATTTAATGTTTTTTGCAATTATTTTTTATACATTTGTTTCCGGATGTTTAACAAGCATTCAGTTGAATAGATGTCAGAATAAGTCAGTTGTTTTATGTCATTTATTTATATTTTTGAAAATATGAAAGCTTTACAGTTTCAGAAATTGTAACAAATAAATTGACAGTTTATATTTTCATTATTTTTCAAAAAAAAGTTAAAATTGTTAAATCTTAAACGTATTCTTAAGGAAAAAGTTTTCTAAATATTTTGGAAAACATAAACTTTGAAGTTAATGTGAATTGTTATTGTTTTCAGAATATTTCTTTGTGGAAAGTATTTTTGAGATCATTTTACATATATTTCCAATTTTTTTTTTCATAATGCATAAAACCTCTACAATTAGAAAATGAAAATAAATCTTTCTTTCTTGTCCTATCATGAGTAATTTTTTTCAAACCTAGAGTAAATTAATTTTCATCTTTTTAACTAGAATTTTATAAATCATGGGAGTCTTCATAATAGATTTTGTTTTTATTGTTTGTGTTTACATAAAATATAATTATTTCTTTTTATTTTTCAATTTTATTTTACATTCTACAAATAAAAACATTTAAATCTCTACTTAAATCTCAAAAATATTAAATTAATAGCCACAATTTTAGTTGTGATAATAGGTACGGATAAAATTGTCAGTTTTTAAAGGGGGGTTAAAAGTTAATTTCATTTTGTAATCCAAGGGTAATAAAAATGTTTACTTGGCATTTTATAATACATTTTTATTATTAAAATACTAAAAATTCTGTTTTTCAATTCATTACTTTAAAAATATAATTCAAAGATTTTACAGCTAAATCTCACAATCGGAAATCTGTATGATCCCAGTTACAGTTAACCGCATATTAAAAAGAATGAAATGGTGTTTCATGGGCTTAACCTATCAAAATTATTTACTTCAAACATATATGCATACACTTAAAGCGCGCAAAATACTGCCAATAACGAACAACTTTATATTACTTTTACGTTATGAACAAAAACATATTATTATAACAAAAGAACATAAGGTGATTTTTATTGCCTTCTGACGTGCGTCTGTTACCTTAATCAGCGTTTAACTTCACCGAGATAAGTTTTTCCTCGTACCGTAAACGTGCATTATCTTTCGGGAGTGAGTTCGCTCTCCCTATCTGAGGGTTAAGCTCACTTTCATTACTTGAGAGTTCACTTAATGAAAGTGTGCAAACGCATTATACCGCGCTAATGATCCCGCCTTCACCCCCCGCGAAAGATAATGTCGCTACGTGCTTTGTTTGCCATTATCACTCCTTTCGGTGAAATCACTTGGAAAGAAGACTTTTGACATTTTCCGTAGAAATTTTTCAAGAAAAAAGAATATAAATAGGGTTGTATGGATTCATGAAATTTGTGAAAGTTATTTCAATTTTCTCTCAAAATTATTGTTATAAACTATTGTAAAATTTTTCGACGAAAATTCTAGAAACAAAAGAAAAACCGGAAAAAGAATATAAAGAAATAATATTAATATATATTTTTTAATATTATGCTATATTTTTATTTGTAACTAAATATTATAAATAATAATTATATTTGTAATATTTTATTATAAAAATAATATAATTTTAATGAAAAATAATATTAGTTCTTAATATTCTTTTTCTAGTTACATTATTAATAATAATTATGTTATTATTAATTATTTAATATAATTATTGTATTAATTATTATATATCATTATTTTATTATATATATGAAATAAATATAACTTATCTATTACTCTTTATATCTATTTATCTGTCTGTTTATGTAACAATCAATTAATCATACTTATACACAATATTAACCCATTGAACGCTCATTATTTTGAAAATGTATTCATTTATATTACATTTAATTGTAAGATATAAAAATTAATTAGAGAATAATATATGAAATTTTCAGCTAATAAATGTAGTGTTGCGGCGCTCCAAGTGGACACAAAGGATTAAATATAATTTTACTTAAGATTGTTTCTAGAATATTTATTAACGAATGTTAATGTTCTGGAGTTTACAATATTAAAATGTATTATTACATATTTTCGTTAGCTAATTAAAATTATACTTTATAATATAAATAAATTTATTATGAAAAGAGAAGAATATTTCAAATAAATATTATAAACATGCATTCGCAAAAGAAACTTTGTATGTTTATATGTAATATGACTTAAATGTAAATAGTTAATGTATATATATATAAATATATATATATCCCTAATTACTGAAAAGGTATAATTTTCTATAATGTAGCTGTTAATTTCTCTCAAGATTATTTGCATAGAGAAACAAAGAAAAAAAATCACCAATGTTAGTTATCTTTTCTATTGTTAGAGGGCAGCACTAAAACTCTTTATTTCTTTTCACTAGTTATTGAAAACTAAATAATCAGGATACTTACAAAGTTAATCAAAATTATAATCTAGTATTTTTTTACGTATTTAAAAGTATAAAA
>JAPDSC010090114.1:28295-69254 GCA_026290005.1 Latrodectus geometricus | reverse complement strand
ACATACATTATATATATATATATATATATATATATATATATATATATATATATATAATGTATGTATGTATGGTATGTATGTATATGTAATGCCTAGTTACAAATATTACAATGTTAAACAATTACACACATAAAAAAATTATAAGTATACAAAACATGTAAATATGGCAATACATTCAGCGCAAAAGCAGCATGAACCGAACCACCAAAAAAGATAAACTCGAAAATTGTTTAGTATTATAAAAGCAAAAGAGATATAATAAGTATGTACAAAGAAGAATTTACTATATGAATAAACTTAGCTGAAATAAGATGAAAATGAAAATATTTAAGTATCAACATGGAAGTGTTGACCACATTGGCACAAAGTATGACTTTTCTGCAAAGTCTGAAGACAAATGTCTAAATTTATTCATTACACTCCAAAGCCATACCGAAAAGTTTAAAACTAAAAAATAATACTAAAAATACCAAAAAGAATCAGAACCTTCATAAATATTAAATCCTAAATGAGTAAACAAAGGGAAGAATAAAGTCCACATTCTTAATAGGTAGATAAAACGAAAAGTAAATGTTGCCAATACAATAAACCAAATTTTCAAACAAATGCATAAATTAAGAGACCAAGTGTAAACACCATTAGCACCTTAAGACCTTTAAGCTAGGTTAACTTCTTATAAGGTTAACAAATATAAATTCTAGGTTAACCTGTAATTAATTTTGTCTGCTTTACTCTTACAAGTGATGTTCTACATATATTTGTGAGATAGTATTATATATGTATACATAACAGTAAACTTAAGCTAAGCTAAAATAATAGAATAAAAGTTCTTTGTTTAATAAAAATCCATTTATTAACGCTCAATTTACGAATATTCCCACATTTTACATACACTCATGTCAATTGCTGGCCTAAGTCTCGTCGAATTTCTAAATCCTTTTTTATACTTAGAGCAATCCCGTAGAATCCTCTATACAAGATCCATTCAATAAGATAATGAGCAGAAGACTTTTAACCACGGTGATGATCACGTGTTTTCTAAAAGATGATCAATTTCTATGATCTATTCAATAAAATGCTTTTTGGAAATTGCCGACTGCTTCTTCTAATACATATAAATTTTATATTGATATTTAGTTAACATATAAAAATTTAAGTATGCATAAATAAAAGTAGAGTTTCCTCTTATAACAATTTTTTTTTAATTTATATTTGCGGTTGTGACATTTCGTGGTTACAGCTTATTAATTGTGTAAATGCATTTTTTATGATACGAAATTTATAAGTCTTATAGAGTTTAATTGGGTTAATCCGCATTTGACTTTTGGCTTCTAATGTTCTGATTGGTCTCTTTTAAGTATGATAAATCCTGAGGAAAGAGAGATCATTTTTTTTTAAATTTCATATTTGGAATTCGGATGGCGTGGGGGAAACGATGTCGATTTATCTGCTTTAACCATTTCTTATTTTTTTAAAGCATCGTCGGAGATTTATTACTCATTGGCGCCTGAATGTTTTGAAGTCATTAGGTTAATCGAACTCTTTATTATGAGAAGGCCACAATTTTTTTTATGTGTCATTGTAGAATAACACTTCTGTTTCTCGTTCTGTTTCATCTGGCGAAGCGACCTGATAATTGTAATCTAATACCATACAATTATACCGCAAAGTCTACATAAAAAAACAATATAGATTTTATTTGGAATAATTAGTATTTTTATGCAAAGATAAGAGCAGGATAATATGTCTGAAAAAAATATGTCGATTTCTGATACAGACCTTTGATCTCATCTTTCTAATTATGACATAATTTATTCATGAAAATAAAAAATTTCGTTATTGATAAGTTAGATTATCGCATGCATCTTACTGAAAACTAATAAAATTAGCTTTATGAGTTGTAATTAGTTTTTTATAAGAATTTTATGGCCTTCACTTTTTTATTAGTTTTTTTTTTTTTTTTTTTTTTTTTTTTTTTAAACTTTGTTAGAAATATAATCGTTTATAATAGACAAAAACAAAATATTATTTTATTGGAAATTATATTTTTCAGATTGTAAGGAAATATTCTTCTGTTGCCATTGCTTGTATAAAATAATTTCGATTTTCTAGGAATTCTTATTTTGAATTCCAGTGGCAAATGTTACCACAGCATTTGTAAGCTACAAAAATCCGATAAATTATATTTACAGGATTACTGTGAATGAACAATGCAAATGTGTATTAGTCACAGTGACCAGTGTATAAAAGTGAAAAAATTTTTTATTATCAACAAAACTATAGAACGTCTTTATAAATACTTCAGAAATTATAATTGAAAGAAAAGTAGTGTTTTGGCAAAGAAAATTAATGTTAATAATTAATTAATTAATGTTAATTAATGTTCATTTAAAACTAATCTATCAAAATTTAGAAACAAACGTTTAATAATTAGAAACTAAATTGTTTTTGAACTCTGAATATATTTTGGATAGCAGCAACGAACAGTGAAATGTTATGAATTTTATGAATATGATTTGATCTCTATAATAATAGAATAAATGAAATTGCCACCTAAAAAATTGGTAGTTTAAATCGATTATTTAAATATTAATTTCTCTTTATTGATATATTTATCCTTCTTATGTGAACATTATTTACATCAAAATTGCCACTTACTATAGAAAGAATTTTTATTATATTATATAGAAGATCTATGAATTTAAATCTCCATTAGGGAATTCTATTTAAAAGTAACCATAATTATTTTTGAGTGTTTAGAATTCTGTTAATCCAAAACTGGTTTTCCGGAATTTGTACTGGAATATATATTCAAATGAATTCATTGTTATTTTTGAATATATTTGTAAACCTATAACTTCAAAATCACTTTCTTTGAATGTATGAGAGATAACATTTAAAAGAAATTATGGTTAATTTGAAAAATTTATATAAATTTGTACTTTTAAAATAGCTTTCTTTGAATGTGATAACTTTAATAATAACTTTTGAATATGTTCATATTTAGCTAAAAGGTACTTACTTGGCTATTATTACCAGACTACCTTGGCGATATAAGTAAACATTTCATAATTAGTAAAATAAATTTTCTAACTATTGATTAAGCGTTACTTCCAGTTAAGTTTTAGCGTAAAATTAGTTGTGTTGGTGTCAATACGTAAGTATCAATGATATTTGATGAATTCACATAAACATTTTTTAGATACATTTTATATGTACTCAGAAACAAGCGCATGTATTTATTAAAACATCAAAAATGAGACATTTGGGTTGAAGTACTTTAGACTACTTGATTTTTTGGCTATTTTTTTTATGCCAAGATAATCGTTAAAATGTTGATAACAAAATGGTAACCCTAAAATTAAGTTAAAACGCTGAAAATACCAGTCACCAGAAATTAGATTCTATCGCCAAATTTTCTAATTAAATACAAATCTGTAGAAAAAAATTGATAGTTTAATTATAATTTTATTTGCTATTCATTTTTAATGAAATGTTTCTTTATTTTTTTAATATAAAATCAAAAGATAATTGGATCAATCAAAATTAAACGGAAATAAATTTCGTTTGTTAATTAAACTTGTTTACTTCTTACAATATATTGTTAAATGAAGGTTGTTTTAATTACTAGTTACATGCACAGAAAACATAATACAAATTCAAATTAATTAATCTGCAAGGCTCCTTTTTTCGAATTTGGTTCTTTTAACTATATTTAAGTGTTCAAATTGAGGTATTATGAAGGGCAGTTGAGCTAAAGTTATTTACTATCGTTAATTATAATATTTACTCATTTGTTTTAAAAAGTTTTTAATTTATAGCAATATTCTTTAACAATTTATTTGTTAAACACAATACGTATAATATTATGTTAAACAATTTATTATAAATATAGTTATTTAATATATGCATATAACAGCATTTTTAATGTTAAAAATACACACATACAAATAATTTATACTACTCGTAACGTTAGTATTTCACATTAATAGCTCTATTATTTTCTTTTGTTTCATGGTATATTTAAAATGTCTTTCATGACGTAAATCTTAGAAATACATTTTCCTCGGTGTGTATGTCATTTATTTTTCTTATGAGAAAAATATTCAGCCTATGATAATATATAATATGATATATTTAAAATTTCATTCAAAAAAAAATCGTGAATCTAAAAAAGATAAAAAGTAATCTGTGTAAAATATCTTTCTCCTCACGTTGCTTGTGGTTTCGACAGAGTGAGTCTTGAACAAGGAAAAAAAAATTCCAAACACATCATTTAAATTCCCAACTCAACCAATTTTTCTTCAAGTCACTTTTTCAAGTGTTTGTGGGGGAGATCTTCGAAATCTCTTACCTTGAACTAAATATTCCTTATTTAGACACCAAATGGCAGCAAAATATAATTTTTTTAAACGTTATGCGTATAATTTATTCTGGATTTTGGTAACTATTTTGTATTTGGATCTTGAAAAATTGCATTTTGCTGTAATTAAGTTTTATTCTTGCATTATTACCATGGTAATTCGGTTCTTAATGATAGAACCTTGTTTACAGTGTTAATTTGGTAGTTTAATGACTCGGCGAATTAGCATATTATTAGCATGCTTGATAGTTTTCATTTATAGATAATTTACTTTTAATACTATAAGCAGAATGTATGTTTTGGTCAGAAAAAAAAGAATGTAGTTAATGTATGTTTGTTCATCCTACGCAATTCCAATCTCGGAGATAAAATCTTGAAAATAATTTTCTTATTTCGAAAATTTGTGTGGGATTATCTAGTTTGCATTCATAACGAATTCTTGAATCTCAGTTGACAAAATAGCCATATTAGGATAATCATTTTTTTTTGTCATAATGGGGAGTCATTATTAAAATTAATGGTATTTATAACACACACGCATATATATATATATATATATATATATATATATATATATATATGTTTTGGTAAAGGTGAAGGTGCAAGCCAGGTGGTTAAAATTTTGAGTGGTACTTATGGTTCCGTTAATTTAACTAGCAATCACATTCAAATTCGATTTCATCTATTCTGTTCAGATATTTTTTATGTTTAAAATGCACCTTGCGTTGGAACATTATTGTTGAAGGTGTCAATAAAATCACAGAGATCGTTGATTTTGACCGGAGTTATAGCAGTCGTTAGCATCGCCTAGAAGCTAAAGATCCACCTTAAAATATTTTTTAAACTTTTGCAAATCTGAAACAAGTTAAGTCTTGAAGTTCACGTAAAAATAATGGATTGCTTTTTCCTCAACCTAATATACACACACATATATATAAACATCATTAATTTTATAATTTAATTACTTATTATATTAATAGTGACACACATAAATTTTAAGTTATTACTTTGTTCATTTTTGTTACTTTGTTTATTTATACTATTTTCACAATGCCAACTAACTACAATCTCCTAAGAAAACAGCAATAAAACCACCATTTTGTGAATGCCGTCTTCATCAATTCCAGAACTTGATTTTATCAGTTACTTCCTTTCCGATGTGAGTTATTTTTTGGTTATTAAAATTTAATTATTTTTTCGGTTAACTGTTTTTATTCTTCCCGCCTTACTCATTTCCTTGTTGTTTTCTTTAATGAAGTTGATTAACCGACACCAAACATTTGGCTGTAAAACAGAGGGAGGGCTTTTAACCTCTTATTTTAGATGGAAATAATGAATTCACGGCGGTTCTAATTTACATTTTTCTTCTTTGTACCTCCAGATATTTTTTTTCTTTTTCTATTTTTCTGTCAAAAAGAATCTTACAATTTTATTCAGATCTTTTCATTAGTGAAATCTTAGAGACAAGTTCGTTGGTTCTAGATAGATTTCAGTTCAGATGCTTGGATATATTATCTGCTTAATCATATCTGCATATTTTCTTTTATTCTATATTTCCATCCTAAAAAAGAAGATTGAGAAGTTATGCTTAGATCATTCCGTTGGTAAAATCTTCTAGATAATTTTGTTGATTTTAATTAAAGTTTTGTTTGAATGCTCTATCGGCATAAACGTATTTGCATTTTTTTTACTGTAGTTCTATCCAAAGAAAGAATTTTGTAATCTTTCTCATGTTTTTCCATTGTTAAAATCTTCGAGACAATTTTTTGATTCTAGATGGATTTTATTGGATATGTTTGGATGTACTACCTTCATATCTTCATCTTTTCTTTTTATTATATTTCTACCTTAAAATGAATCTTAAAATTATGCCCAACTCATTCCGTTGGCAATATCTTCGAGACAAATTTGTTGATTCTCGATAAAATTGAGTTGAGTTGTTTGGATTTTCTACCAGCATAAGCATATTTTTATTACATTTCCATCCAAAGGAAAGAATCTTGAAATCTTAATCAGATCAGTCTGTTGTTGAAAATCTTGGAGACAATTTTTGTAGATTTCAGAAAAAGTTGATTTATGTGAATGTTCTACTCGCGTAATCAGATTCTCCAGCAACAATTAATTACGCTGCCTCGAGCCTCAAAGAAGGGCAATCGACCTCTTTGATAAGTGACTGTGAAAGATAAAGACGAAGTTGTTGCTGCGAGCTGAAAAGTGTAAGTGTGCGTAAATAAGAACATCAATTACATTAACATAAAGACCAAATTTATGTCACCTTTGTTTTGGAAGGAGTCTTAAGTAATTTTACTTTTATAGTGAACTATTAACATTGATACGAAATTCTTATAATATTCTTTTAACTTTATATGGGCTTTACAATATTATATTCTCTTTTTTTTTAAGCATTTACTAAAATTTGTTGAAGAAATCACTCCAACTTGCATGCTATGCTGTTAAATTAGGCGTAGCACCTATGTGTATTTAGATATTATTGTTCTCCTTAAAAGTCCGATTTTCCAAGTTAGCGTGTTTCATCGGAAAACGGGCTCTAACCTAAGCCTGAATTCGAAGTTTTAATTAAATTTTCCCTTTGGCTGTAAGCGCTTAACCTGAATTCGGTATCAAGGTTTGTAGTATAAAAGCTATAAAATCACACAAACCCTATTTCGTTATTGCGTATTATTTATTTACCAAAAGATTGCGTGTGGCTCTTTTCTAAGGTTCTTTCTCTGAGGTTATTTTTTTGAAAGTTGGGCACCCGCACGATACCCGTCGGCTATTTATTCCCGCATTCTTTTCAAGGGTCTTCATTTGATGTAATTTTTATATTCGTTTCTTTATTTAGAATAATTTACCGTAAAAACGCTATCTCACCAACGAGATTACTGGCACCGCACATCATGTCGCCAATTATTTGTGATAGTGGCTCGTAAAGATGGAAATTGAATAATTTTAAATTAGTTTAGAAAATTTGTTTATCAATTGAAATGAATTTTAATTGGCGTGGACAAATACTTTGTGGATGTTATATAAATCTCACTTTTAATGAGATAAAAAGACTTGGAAGTACAAATTTTCTAATAGCTCCAACAAAAAAGATTTATAAAATGGACCCTGATTCATTCTCTCCTTTTTTTATTATTTTTTTTATTATTATTTCTCCTTTACAAGCTAATCTTCACGTTCAAGTATTTACAAATTCATAGCTGTCATGGAAAAAAAATAAGCAAGTATAAAATATTCTTTTTTTTTTTTTCGTACAGTTTTTAGTCCTCTTTTTCGGTATTTTTCAAATTTTTCTTACCATTTTACAATTATGTAATTTATCGTACTGTATTCCTTTTAAATGAATTCTAGCTGTACCACTAAACTAAGAACATCTGAATTATCATCTTTAACAAGAATCAATTGTATTGGACTTCAATTAATTTTATTTTTCGACGATGATGATTAATAAGGGAGTGAGCATAACTTCGATTCATGTGACTAAACATAAAATTAGTTTTTTTAAATGATAAATTAATCAGCATCCTGTTTATTAATAGCTTACCTTTGTTTTATAAAAAAATGTCTCTTCTGAAACCTTCGTTTTCTTTTTTTTAATAAGACTATAAATCTCACTGAAGGTTGGTGGGACCATTCAAGTGAGGGTCATCTTGCCCTTCCGGAATCGACCACGGAGTTCTGTAGCAGCTTTCGCTCTCCATGACCGAACACAAAAAGGGTCTTTCTTCACCTATTTAATCCCTCACAGGCAAAACACATGACACTGTGACTCCGAGAGCTCTTCATCTCCAAATCCAATTAGGTAGCTTCTCCGTGGAATTAAATGAAGCTTGGGAAGAAGAAGAAGCGAATCCTGTGCAATTATCGCCAGTCCATTCATCAACCACCTGACAGAGAAGGTGGCTTGACCTCCTAATTATTGTTTTTCTTGAACCTATGGCGAGGCGGACCAACGCGCATTGTGAATCGCGAACAGAGCGTGAAGTGGCTTTTGTATGCGGGTGCCTTATTGCTGTAGTTAATGGTCAGTTGAAATCACGTATCAGGGATTTGTGCAAAAAGGATGGAGGCTGAAACGAGGCTATCTTCCTAAAATCTGCAATGAACTTTGTCAGTTGATTTGTCATGTTGAGGGTATTTTTTATTTTGATGTTAAATCTGGTGATTATATAGTTTAAATCATTTAAACGTAGTTACTGTATACAGTGATTTATATATATGCAGATTTAATAGATAATTCAATTCCTATGTAATTCGAAAATTGATCACTACTCTATTCGCGGCTTACTATTGTGGCTGAAATTTAAATAATTTATAACGATGAATTTAGAAATACAAACATGCGCACTTTTGATCACATTTGTTGTTAAATTGGATTCTTCTTGTTTTCATACAGAAATGTGATGGAATTTCTCGAGAGACAACATTCATTTTCTTTGAAGTTATTATTTTGAGTTTATTTTAATAGATAATTTATAATAAACCCAAAAATATGTTAATAAATAATTATAATTATTTTTAATAAGTAATATTCGTTTGTTTTAAAGCAGGTACATCAATATTAATTTAATTATTGAATTTTGAATGATTTTTTAATTTTCTTATGTTGGAAAGGGTACTTTATATTAATTTTCATATTTTCAATTACGAAATGTATTTTTTTGTTTAAAATTTTGAAAATTTATTTACTTATAATAGATAGCACCAATATCGTTTACAATACTTGCCTGTTGACGTCGGACTGTCATTTTATAAAAATATTGCAAATTACAATTTGGTTAACACTTACATACTCGCATTATTTTAAATTCTATTCAATGTCTTATTTTTCAATCTGTAAGTTTTACGCCTTCTTATACGAAATTAGGGTTATTTTACATTCAATCCAACGTAAGGTCCGACTTTCGATTTTGGCTCCATGAAAAAATTTGACACGCTTGTTGTTGCACATCCCCGAACTAAATTAAGCACTCTGAAGAAGTCCAAAACTAAAAGTGGATTGTCAGTAAAGTCCTGCCAGGAAAAGCCCATTTTTTCAAATTTTTTTAGAATGCCAGAAAGAATCTTTTCGGTTGCAGACGTTGTTTCTTACTAAACTTCGTCGAAGTATATCTTTCCAGAAAAATCCCACGCCTTAGAACCATGACTTACTTGTGTTTTATCACTAAATTGTGATAACGTTTATCAAAATGTTCCGCAGCGATAAAGCTCAAGAAAAATGGAATTGGAAAATAAAGATGAATGCACATTTATGCGCTGCAATGTGAATCAGTGACAACCAATGAAATACTTTAAAATATTGATTGGCAGCTGTTATTCAGGATTTCGAAGCATTGTTTTGAATCGCGTGAGACAAATGTGAATTCATCCATTCAATTGCCTAAGCATTTTGCACCTTGAAAAACTCATAGCGAATTTGCATTATTTTCAACGAATCAAGTGCTGACGCCTTAATGTCTAAATAATATAAATAATTATATTTTTCATTTACTTTATATTTTTGATTCTAGAACAAATTCATAAATGAATAACGTTTAGACTACTGTATTATGTGAATGTACATGTAACGACAGCTGACAATCTGTAAAAAACATAGTGAACTCAATGAAGACTGGAAATTGATGAAGTAAATATTATAAAAATCAATTACCAGTTAGTTTCTACCATTGCATTCATTCCTAGTTTCTTGTTATGAAACGATTGGGCTATTAGAATTTTTAATTAAATCTTCATCGAAGTGCTATAATTTACTGTGAGCCAGAGTCGAAGTTAATTTGATAGAATTTTTCTTTTTGAATAGGTTTTTTAGATTGTTATTTTAATTGAAATAACTATAATATGCTTTTTTTGTGTGGTTTTAGAAACGTATATAATAATTTGTAATGTATGTAATGCGTAATGTCCCAATAAAACTAAAGGGCTTTTTATGTCTCTTAATATAGGCTTTTAATGTCCAACGTGTTGTGAAGCATTTAATATTCACTTTCGGCAGTAGTGGGCCATATTATCGTGTTGCATAGATGAAAATCTGGAAGATTTCCAATTCTTTTATAGATGAGGGACAATAAAAAAATTGATTAGTTTATTTTTTGTCTCTCATGTGATGCCACCCATTCTGCAAATATTATTAAATTGTGTGTGTGGACTTGTTTCACTTTGGCCATCTCGTAGTCTTGATTAGAATCATTTGAATAATTAGTGATAGAAGATTTTGGACATTGAGACATAAAAAAAAAGATATAATTTGATTGAAATTTGAACATTTGTAGCAAAATGTATACCAGGGATAATCAAAAATGAAAATGATTACACGAGCAAAAGATTATTTCTCAGAAAATTAAAGACTAAAATTTGAATCGTATTCAATTAATTGAGATATCTGTCAATAATCGATTGTAAAAGTAATAATATCTTCTGTCTAAAAGTGACAATATCTTTTAATGAATATGATATTCTAATTAGAAACTGCTTTTCCCATAAAAATTGTATTTGTATATCTGTTATACTATTATTTTCTTTTTCTTTACCTTATTTACATATTATATTATTTAGAAAATTTAATTTTATTCTGTTCACTATTTATATTTTATTTCAAATTATGATATGTACTTAATATGACAACAGAAAATGTTTTGAGCGAAGAAAACATTTTAGAGTACATATAATAACTATTAAGATGCGCAATTCTTAAATTAAAAAATCCATCTATTATTTCTTGTGTGATATTTTTATAAATGAAATAAAGGATATTTTAAATTAAAAACTAACTTTAATTGTTAAAAAATAAAAAAAATTTAATATATCAAATGTCAGCTTATTAAATTGAAATATAACGGCTCGCATCGATTTCTCGGTGTCTGCCACTCTGGGAAACACAATAATTCTCTTATTCTTGTTTAAACATCACAATATGTTCAAACAAAAATAATGCGGTTATCGGCTTACCTGAGGATCACGTTATTTTTACGACTGTTAAGTAACATAAAACTAGGTTAAGTAAAGTTATAAACTAGATAGTATTTATCTATACTATTACTACTACCCTGTTATTCCAGAAAATAACGACTCGTGTAAGGTAATTTAATAGCGTAACAGATTTTTATCAATGAATTCATTAATTCATAAAAGAATGACGTTTAATCTGTAAAGCCTCATTCATTAATATTTGAAATTTCAAAATTTGGTTTTTATTTGAGCAAACCCTAATAATTTTTTTTCCTCCGTCGAAACCGCTTTGATTTGCAAACATTGTTTTCTGGTCCTTTACATTTAGACCTTGTGTCTGTTCCAAATCAGCCCAAAGGTACGTGTTGTGTTATATTGTTATACTTTAAAAAACGTGTTTTTTACTATAGTTTTGATTTTATTGTGCACATTCAAAGATTCCGAACAATGTCTAATTCAGAAATAATTCATTGTAATACAGGATAATATTATTTTTCTGGGGAAAAATTGTCCATTTCGGAAGTGACCTGTAGTTCCGTTGACTGTATAGGAAGACCTCATCTCTGTTGATCCTTATTTTATTTATCCCCCAAAAGAGAAAGTCGGCAACATGATGTACTCATTCAAGTTGACTCATACTTCCGCTGTTAGGGTCGTTCGACGAATGCAGTTGTATTGTGCGATCCCTGATTTGAAAGGACTATTCCCATTCAACACGTGTCTTAGTCGCGTGAAAACATGATTTTGTGTTCAAATGAAATTTCTGTGAAAGAAATACATATGAATGACAATCGCTTCCTTTGGATTTCATGACTTTGGAAATAATTTCGGGTGTTATATATGTATCGTTCATTGAAGGATTCTCGATAAGTTTTATATAAAAAATAAAATTTAGCCTAACATATTAAAATGTAGATTTTTATACAGAATTTGGAGATTTAACAAAAATTGCAGGAGACCTTTTCCTGCAATACTATTCCAACATTAATTATGAAAATAAATACGGAAAGCTGATATCATATGTAATTTATTGTATGTAAATTACATTTTTTTCAAGGGAGAAAATAAATATGTACTTCTGTATGCTACAATATTTCTATTGGAGTTGCATATTCATTAGTTTATTGACTAATAATGAAATAATTAGAATTTCAAAGTCATAGTAACTAAAATTTCCGATTGAGTGTAGTGAGTGATGAAATTCTTTTAATCAACAAGACATACTTTTATATTTCTATAAAATGTTACATTTTTTATATCTCCCCTTGCGATACATTCCTTATAATATTCATTAATTATTACTCTAGATCTTATTACATTTTAAGGTGCCTGAATCTGTAGGCCTATCGTGTAATATACATTTTCGATTAGCGAAAAATCTTATTTTATTGTTATCGGAAATATACCAATGGCACACAAATAGTCCAGAGTTATGTTAGTTGTACGGAGTGTATAATTATCTAGTCGGAAGTTATAGGAGCACGCTCTATGAATGATATCGTAATCGATTACAGAATATCAAGAACAGAAGATTGAATTTTTAAGTGGTATGCAGGTTGGTGGAAAGGGATATTTTATACTAAGAGATAGTTTTCCACATCATACTGCCAGAGGTAATAAACGTGCAACTCAATAGTACAAAAAGAATTAATAAATTGAAAAAGCACTGATCAGAAGCTCGTTGTTGTCGATTTTGGCTAAAATGAAGTCTTATTTCCTGGCAGACATAATGGAATTCAAATTTTTATTTTTCTTTGAAATCTATTCTTGAGGTTTAATGAAATATTATCTCTGCTACAAAATATTTTTACTTTTTCTCCTATTCTTAAGTACTTTGTTGAAGGAACAGTCTCATTTATTAAATATTATTTATTGGTTAAAATTTATTCGTGATGCACACTTCAAAGCGAAAGGGGTGACAACGGCAAGGGATTAATTAGCCGAATGGTTTGTCTTTCAGAGGCAGGACACCTGGGACACGTCCAAACTCAATTATCCCACACAATGAAATTATAGACCTCCAGATTCAATGAAATGACTTATATTACCATGCTGTATCGCTTTGTGTCACGCGTGCTGTTATCGCCAGAGGGCGATGATCGCGATTAAAATGGAATACAAAATGCAACTGAATTAATCGCCAGACAGGATGCAGTAAATTGCCAGCTGCAAAGAAATTTGTTAAGCGTTTTAAAAATCAATCCTAATCTGATTTTTTGATGAAAATAGGTAAAAACTTTCATTCCCTGTCTAGTTGAATTAAAATTTCAAAAGACAATTTATTTATTTATTTATTTTTTTAACTTAGAACAGTAACTCGAATAGTAAAGATTCTATGAGTCCATTAATTACTTCTTATCTAAATAAGGTGTAATTAATAGACTTCGCGTTTTTACGGTTTGTAATGAGAGAGCTATTGTTATTTTCGGAGATTTTTATCTTTATGGTACGAACTATTAAATTTCAACTTTCTAGAGAATAGAATGCTCGCATTCCTATTAATTAGAACAACTTCGATTTTTAGTTTCTTTAAGAAGGTTGCATTTTTCAATCAACCTAAAATCAGTTAATATTAAATGAGATTATGGATAGAAAATGTGTTTTTAATGCAGTTATAGCCTCATTGTGGCGTTTCGTACCCATGGTCAGTGTTGTTGGATTATTCAGTATCATCATAATAGTAACATCTCTGATCAAAATCAGTTTTTTAATCCTCGAAAGTTTTTGAGAATTTTAAATTATGTCTAGTTATTTTTACCTTAATAAGGTAATTGCTAAAGTATCATCTTATTTGCAGAAGGTTGGTTGGTTTTATGGCGCAAGGTCCAAAGATGGACATGCTGCGCCAACTTATTTGCAGAAAAGAAAAATAGAAAGGTATTAATCGAAGAACAGGAAGTGGTTCAAGAAAGACAACAATAAAAGTAATGGAATTATGTGTTCTTAAACCCCTGAAAACTAAAACGGATTTATATCATTCTATGTTATATGTTAAGTCAAAGAGGAATAAATCGTAAATTTTTTCGAATTCTTATCTTTCGAACTTTTTATTTGTGAGTAATCCGAATGAAAATTTGTTTTTTGTAGCGTTTAAATTATTTTTAATTAACGTCGAATTTGAAACGCATAAAATAAAAACAAATTTAAGAGTACTATCTTTAAGGATGTTGAGTAGATTTGCTGAAAACATATGAACAAAAATATTGGTAAAGATGCTGCAAATTTAACTGCCAAAATATTTTATAGAACAGTAATAGGAAACAAGTCTAATAAGAGAATTTTTAAAACAAAAATGGAAGATTTATCAATTCCTAAAACTATCTAGAGATGCAAATCTATAAAAATAGCAGTTTTGGTAAGTTTCTAATCTATGATAAGTAAAACATCAGTAATCTATGATAAACAAACATAAGGTGATATATATGATGTATGATATGAAACTATATTATACATTAATTATTTCTAACTGTGAACAACTTAAATTATATTTAAAGATTAATTAAAAGGTGTGTGTGATATTCCACTAACTAAAACAAATTGTATTTCAACGATATATTTAGAATATTGGAAGAAAATTTTCGTTTATTTTAAATTTGTGTAAAAAGTTAATAATTTATATAAAATGTTTAATATAAAAAATTTTAAATTTAAAAAGGATGAATTTTTTTAACTGGGTATTCAAAAAATTTGAATTCAAATTCTAAGCTTCAGGTTTTAGAATTATGGTTATTTTGAGGGATTTGTAGATTTCATTTTGATGATTCCATCTGATGATACGTGTTGTTGATCTCAGCAGCTTAACAACTCAAAATAACCTTGATTAAATAATGACGATAGTGTTCCATGTGTTGGCAACCATCTGTTCAAACTTCTGTTCCATTGAAAGAGGAAAATAAACGTGCACCGATTAAAATTAACATGTTTAGAAGCTATCGATACTTGATGTCTGTTTCCTTCGAATCACAACTTCACTGTTATTGCTCATATTAATGTGTGTGTGTGTGTGTTTTTTTTTTTTTTTTTTTTTTTTTTTTTTAAACACCTGAATTTTTTTGTCCTTTATTTTACTACATTTTAAAATAAATTTCTGCGTATTTTAATGCATTATAATTTTAAAAGTACTCAGAAATACACTATGTAAAAATTTGTGATTGTAGATTAATAGGATTGATATTAATATAAAAAACTACTAGTTTATATATATATATATATATAATTAAGCTCTTGAGTGAAATGTTATCTCAGAGAAAATAATCAAATGCTTCATTATATGAAGTTATTTTACTTTACAACCGAAAATACTGTGTGCATTATAGTTAAAGAATTTTCTTAATTCTTTTTTACTAATTTTGAATCGTAAATTGAAAAAGAGAATTTTAGCTCGGTTATCAAACTTATCACTTATCCATGTTCTTAAATTACGAGATATTGACACTAACTGCATCTGAAAAAGCTTTTCATATTCTCGCTGTTAATTTACTGTGTTAATCTTGTGCTGTGCACATGCGCAAACTCAAAACACATCAGCGATGTGTTTCGCAATGAAAGACTTGCCGTCAAGCGAAGATCACTTTTATTAAGCGAATATTACTTTATTTGCAATTCAAATATCGCCTGATTTCATTACCGAGCTCTCTAGAACAAACCCTCCTCATCACCAAGTGGATTCTCTTGAAATACGCCGACGAAATCCAATAAGTCCTCTTCAACATCGAACCGTTTATCTCATTGGTTCTTATTTCTTTGAATCGAATTTCCTGCCTCGAGATGTTCGACGATAAGTGGCCACTTCTTCCTCCGCTTTAGAATATTTGTCGCTGCCATACTTTAAAATACTTTTTTTTTCTTTTTTATGCAATAAAGACACTTGGCAATCTTTGCTTGTTAATTTGCGAAAAGGACAGATTAGATAAATTCCCAGAATAATTATTAGCCTTCCTTTTATAAATTCCAGATTCTTTGTAGCAAAGTGTTGTGTTTTTTTAATTGCACTTGTAACCAACAGGGTGCGCTTTGTCCGCTGAGACCTTTGCCTTTCTGGGTCAGTTCTTCTTTTCTTTGGATCATAGGTCGGAAAGATGAATAAACTAGTTCTTTTCAAATCGTTCATCGTCTTCGATGATGGATTTTTTTTTCTATGACTGATAGTTTTATCGGCTTCTGTTTCTGCGCTGATTGAATTACTTGAAATAGAATTGCAATTAAGTTACTAGACGGATTTTCATTGCAAAACTATCACCTTTTTATGAGTTTCACAGAGGATTTTGTGATTTTAAGCCTACAGTTTTGTTTTAACAATTTAAGTATCAAAATTACTAAACTAATATGAAAAATCTTTTTTTTTTAATTATAATTGGGTGTAAAGTTGACTATATTCCCGAGATTGGTTTGTTGATTGATTTATTGCCTTAGTAAAGTTGCCGTTCATACACACAACGACCTATTCATCTAGGGTATACGATTTAAAGTGGATTCCAAACTATTTCAAACAAAAGTGCTCATTCTAGGAATCGAACTCATGAACTGAGGACCAGTAGCTGGCCATGGTCTTCAACTGTTTTCTCGAGTTACCCGCTCTTTTTTCTGGTGTGGATAATTTTGTGAGCACAGCATCACATATACTTGTTTCACAACTAGATATAGTGTGTCATGAAGTCTTTTAAAATTATTTTGCTTAAAATCTACTATCATTTTGGATCCTTTTGCAGATTTCCTTAAATATTTAGAGAATAGTCTATTTTTAAATTTGAATATTTAGAAAAAAGACGGATTTTTTTTGTAAACCTAATGTTTATTTAAATTATGTTAATGTGATGTGGGCAATCCTCTAATTTCAAGGTCTTATGTTACAGCCTAATTTGCTTTGATAAATATTCGTCCCTAATTAGATGAAAATATAATTATGCATAAAAAATTAACCATACGTTTTCTGTCGAATAACTTTATCTTTAAACTATCAATTTTTAAGCTTAGGTATTTTCTATTAAAAAGGGGGATAAAATAATTAAATTACACTTAGATGAAAAAGCATAATAAGCATTTAAAATAAATTAATCTAAATTCTGTGGCATGAGAATCCATCAAAGAGCCGAGGTCTACAGTGCCCATATTTGTTTTCTTGACCGAGGGCTCTGGGTGAAGCCCAGTTAAATGGTTAGCCTAACGTAAAATTCCCAGTTCCCAAACATATTTGGTACTCAGTTTTATCGATTTACTGAAAAGATGAGTGAAGAAGCATTTAAGGAACTTTTAAATGTGGTATGATAACATGAGAATGTGTCTCTTGCAATAAATTGTAACAAGTATTGTGTGGAAGTCAATGCACATTTTACGATATTTTTATAGTTAGAACATTGATAAAGATTACATTTTAAATCATTAATCGCCGTATCAATCGGACAAGAGACTAAAAGAGAGTGATCTCATGATTGTCACAAAGAAGATTGATCCTGAAAGCTATTGGAATCTTAATTGGTTGTGAGATGATCTATTAGAGGAATTTTGCGATCACGTAGAAATTAATGATAAGAAAATCTTCAATTTGATCAAAGAATAATATCTCTATAACAATCTATACTGTCAACCTGATCACAATTATTTTAATTTAGTCATCATAAAGAAGACTTGGATCTATAGTCTTTTCTAAAGTTTAATCAGCTTTCATATTTTTACTAAAGAAATTTTGTCACATTGAAATTAATGATAAAAAAATTTAAACTTTATCGAAAAATAAAATTCTTTGATGCCAGTTGTATTGCCAACCAAATTACAATATTTTATTTCGTCATAAAAAAAATCTATGATCTATAATTAAAAAGTTAATTGTGTGGGCTCTAATAATTTTTCTAGAGAACTTTTGAGACGATGATGAAATTGATGATAAAAAAAACAAATTTCAATTTTATCGAAAATTAAAATTCTCTAATATGTATGTATTCCCAACTAATATGTAAAAATAATGTATTCCCAACTAGATCACAATTCTTTTATTTCGTCATAATTATGTTAATAATAATAATAATAAAAAATAGGATCTATAAACTATAGAAAAATCAATTGGCTCTAATAATTTTTCTAGAGAAATTTTGTGACCACTACGAAGTTGATGATGAGAAAAATTTCAACTTTATGGAAAAATAAAATTTTCTAATACCAATAATATTGCCAACTAGATAAAAAAATTTTTTTGTTTCGTCTTAAAGAAAAACTAAGATCTATAAACTATTGGAAAGTTAATTGGCTCCAATAATTTTTCTAGAGAAAATATGTGATCACCGTCGAAATTAATGATAGGAAAATTTTCAAATTTATTGAAAAATAAAAATTGTTAGTACCATTTGTATTGCCAACTAGATCACAATTCTTTTAGTTCGTCATAAAAAAAGACTAGGATAGCTAGCTATTGAAAAGTTAATTAGCTCTAATAACTTTTTTAATGAAATTTTGTGATCACGTCCATATTGACAAAAAGAAAAAACTTTAACTTTATCGAATAACCATTTGTGTTCTCAACCTAATCACAATGCTTTAACTTAATGCCATAAAAAAAGACTAGATATAGAAGCTATTGGAAAATAATTGTCTCTAATAATTTTAAATTACTCTAATATTTTTATTAAAAGAATTTTTTGACTTTTGAAATTAATAATTAGAAAAACTGTAATTTAATCGAACAATTAAACTCCCTTTTATCATTTTTATGCTCAATCATTTCCTATTTCTTCTTCACTTATAAAAAATATTACGATCTATAAAGCTATTAAATTCGATAATAACTTTTAAAAATTTAGCTTTCCTCTAATATATTTGTTAGAGGAATTTTGCGAACATTTAAAAATTAATAATAAGAAAAATTTCAATTTTATTGAAAATTAAAATCTTTAATTCCATGTCGTGTGTGTTGTCAACTAAAACACAATTCTTTTACTTCGACGTCATAAAAAAGGAGTATGATCTATAAGTTATTGGAAAGTTAATTGGCTCTAATAATTTTATTAGAGGAATTTTGCGACCACGTCGAAATTAATGATAAGAAAAACATTTATTTTATCGGAGAATAAAATCTGTAATACCATTTGTGTTGTCAACCAATTCTTTTACTTCATCTTCTTGCCTCAATCTTAATTTTGAAAGTTATGGCACACCGTAACTTATCCCACTAGTTTCAAAAACAACGTTCTTTCCCAACAGTGTCTTCGACAGAGATCATTATCCAAGTGCCATATAAAATATAAATGTCCCAAGCACTCGATTTCCTCCGTATCTCGTTGTTCGTTGGTGGTTTTTCAATTGGACTTGAAGGCCTTGAAGAAGATGACAAGTTTTCTTTATGCTTCGGCGTAGTTATTAAGTTTGGGTGGATACTAACTACACGTTCAAATTGCTATGTTATTGTCCTCAGCGTTATTTCTCGAAAAAATGAGTCTTGGAAGTTGGGCCTTGTGTGGGTGGATTGAATACACAGTAGCCGAGGAATTCTTTAATAACACCTGTTCGATGGGGCTTTGAGTCATCGCGGAAATGACCCAAAAACCATTCGGTAAATATCATAATATGCTTTGATCTCCGAATCCAATTTTCCGGTAAATAAGTGCATTTGTGTGTTTGAGATTGCATTAAGATTTCGTATGTTTTTGTTACAGATTTTATGTTGATTTTTAATACCGCATAAATGTGAGTAACATACGCTAAACTAGGCGTCGTTTCTTAGAGTTCTGAAGTGAAATAGTTTTATCAAGATTGTATCAATTTTATATTTGTATGCATACGGTGCCGAATTAATTAATAATGTCACGTTTTTCGTAAAACTTTAAAAATTTATGTTCGTTTGGTTTATAATGATTTGTTTTTCGAATGTTCTTTCAGAATTGTTGTCTGTACATAATAAAATAATTAATTAATATAATTTTGTAAATAATATTTAAAACATTAATTATAATTTCATTGGTCTCACTGTATTAAAGGTCCTGGGTTCGATTCCAGACACTGTTTAACAACAGGTTGCTACTGCTATTCTATCTTCTGCTTGTTCTGTATAGTCGTAAGTTGTTTGGGAGTTCTCCGACTTTCGTTTATTCCACCTGGTCTATTCCCTCTATCCATAAAGTAGACGTGGACATTGAAATTCCTCATAGCAACCTTTAACCATTTTTTGTGACCCATTATCGGTGTCCTAATATGACTTTCTTCATAAAAATTACTGCTTTTGTGAAATAATATTAAATAAAATTGTATAAAATCCTATATCAATTTTTATTTTACAAAATTCAATAACAATGCCCCTTCTTATTTACCGTGATACTTTATTTATACTTTGATTTAAGAGGTTAATTAATTTATAAAAAAATTATTATGTTATTAAAAACTGATGTTTTCGGCCTTTAATATTAAATTTTATATTTCATAAAATTTGATTAGCTTATTTCTTTACATTTTTTCTTATAAATAAGTTTAAAAATAAGATTCCTCATTTGTAAATTAAAAGTTTTAAAATATTTATTATGTAATTGATAAATTAAATGATTAATAAAATTTATTTAAATTCATGCCCAATTATTTATGCAAAATATTACAATAATTCCTATAACGTTGTTAGAGCTATTTAAAATTAAATTGTTTTTTGATAAAAAAATAATTTTAAAATAATTCAATTTCAAAGCAAAAAATATGTTATCGTATTAGGGAAGATAAGATTTATAAAAATGAACTTTCTTTCATTCCTTCGAGGGATTCCAATTTGTGGGTTATGGTCATTATCTCTGAGTGTATATTGTTTCAGGAACCATCTGGCTTATAAGTCGCCATGGATGAGTAGACAGACGAAATCCCCGCCAAAATCACTTTTAACAGGCAGTGACTGTTACAGGAAGATTGCCGACATTAGATCGTCTTGGAGATGGGACACCCTGCTTTTAACCTCTTGATGAAAACGCGATTTGAACCTTATTTTCTTGTTGGCGAACTTTACGCGTGAGATTTGCTGACGGTTGGCTGAATAGAGCGTTATCTCGTTTCAGTAAACGGTCTCTGCAAAATTTGGTTAATGGCTTCCGAAAAGACACTGACATTTGGTACTTAGAAATCTTACAAGAAACTCCTTCATCTTATTTTGGTTTGAGATAGTAACTTTTTGGAAACATGTCAGTGGTATTTATTTCCCCTAATATTCGACTCTTATATTTTAGAAACTGATATTCCAAAATAAAAAGAATGTTAAATTTGGTATTATGTGCAGCAGCTGCATAGATTTAGCCATAGCCAGTGAGTTATTCAGAGCTTCGTATACTCAGTCAAATGTATTGAGAAAATTCTTTGACTCATTTACATTTTTCGATTTCAAACGAATAAACTTAAAAATCACTATTCACTAACATATGTTTAATTTTAATGAAAATTAATCAGCAGCATTTTCAATTTATTGTGTAAATGTACTATAGTTTTTAGAAAATAACAAGAAGCAATTAATTTTCTTATTATTATAAATTAAGTATATATCTTAAGTTTTGTATTGTCCAAAAAAGCATTATTTATGTAATTTAATAATTGAATACAAAACTGCTTTTTCTTTTTCTAAATAAATTAACTACAAAAATTAAATTTTCGATGAGAAAAAACTTCCTACTCATCTAAAATTTAAATATTATATATAAATTTAAAAAAACTTAATATTACATATAAATTTCTATTACAATGATACTTACAATTTAACATGATATGGTGCGTATTTACACTTTCATTTATACAAATATGTATACATAATTAATATATAAAAAAATATTATTGATATAATTTTTGGAAAAGTTTAATTTCCAGATTAATATTAACATGAGCAGTGATTTATTACACAAAATCTTAAAGGAATATTAAATACCATTTTTAACCGACTTTCCCGTTTATAAATTAGATCCTTAATTTACAAATTAAATAAACATTTATGAATAATTTATGTGTAACACTTATTGATTAGTTTTCGAATATAATTTTTAGAATTCTAGTATAGTTAATAAAATAAATTTATATATATTTAATTAAATTTTAAATGTAACGATATATATAAAAGATGTAATTAATAACTGAAATAAAATTAAATATAATTCAATAAAGCTTTTTTTTTTTTTTTTTTTTTTTTTTACATAAACGTTTTTGCTTATAACTTAGAAATTATAAGTTCGTTAAATATTGTTTTTAATGGTCTCAATGAGGTCAAAATATAAAGACTTTTTTCTTAGTGAATTAATATTCTTCGTTTTAAACTCCAATAAACACTAAACTAGATATTCAACAGTATTAAAACGTGAACAGAAATGGCAGTCTACAGAGAGTTCCGCGTTTCGTTCTCGATTTCTCATTGGCCATGACGCAATAGTAGTCGAATAGTGACGTAATAAAGCTACCGCTCGCTTCAACTGACAGCTGAGTAGTTCATTTAAAAGAGTTGAAACTTTTGTTGTGGCTGGGCCACCAACTAACGTGATCGTGGTCAGGTGGTTGCTGCTAACCTTTGGAATAATATTTTTGCGACCTTTTCCTGCTCGTTGTCCACCGGTATATTTGATATACTCAGACGATTTCCACAGTAAAAAAGTAAAAAAAAAATGTTGGAGAAAAAGCTGTTGAAACCACGAGCAGGTCTGTATTTTTCCTGTGAAATATTAATATTTTTTTTGTGTATTAGATCATATTTTATCATAGCTGCGTTAAGATATCTCAGATTTTTATTTCTATATATTGCCTGATGAAACTAACTTAAAATATTTTTTTTTTGAAAATCGATTTTACTATATTTTTATATTATAAATGCTATTTCACAGAAGAAAATCAAATTATTTTTCCTGAAAACTGTTTAGTATTAAAATTTAATAACAAAATAATTATTTAATTTTTAAAATAATTAAATTTTACATTTTCTATTTTTCAATCTCAAAAATTGTTTTTAACACAATGAAAATAGAAATGAATAATAAGTTGACAGTAAAAAATATCTTCAATGTTTGTATTTAAAAAATATAAAAAATAAATAAAAATTCTTTTTTTTATTTTTATTTCAATGGGATAAATAAAAGCTTAGCAAATAAAAACTCGTCATCTTTAATAATTTTTAATGCAAATATTCCAATTTTTAACAAGTCTTGAAAATTTATATATTATTATAATATATATATTATATATTATAATAATATATATATTATTTTTCATATAAAATAATATATATATTATTTTTCAGTTATTTCCCTAAAATAGAATTTATGAAAAAATAAAATGTTTTTATTTATTGTATGACAAATGTTTAAAATAGATAGTTTATATTTTTATTTTAATAAACATATGCATGCATATTTGGTGTATTAAATTTTATTTGAAAGTATCCTTTAATTTATCACTATGATAAATAATATTTTATCTGAAATTTGCTAAGATATATGATGTCAATTAAATATTCGAATAAGTTTGGAAGTTTTATATATTATTAATAAGTTTGGAAGTTTTATATATTTATGATTAAAGCGTGATACAACTTATTAACACAATTTTTGTTTATAAATTTTGCTATAAATAAAATTAATTTTTAAATTAATATAATAGTTTTTATATTTATTTGTTTGTCTGATCATATGTGGTAAATACACTTATTTTTAAATTCAAAATTTAGTTTACTGATTGGAAAGTTAATTGCTTATTATATTTTAAAATAATAGTGGTTTATTTTTTAAGAATCTCTTTCAAATGAATTTTTTAATAAGGCTCTTTAAATATTCCTTATGTAAGCAAACTGTAATAAGTAATATAAGTAACATTGCGCTATTAAATTGTATATATTAATTATTTATACATTAAAATAATTTTTTAATGTTCTAAAAAGAAGCTAAAGAAAATTATATTTCTGATTTAAAAGTTATAAATACATTTGTTCCATTATTTAAAGCCGTACCCATTAAAAAACAATTTTACTAATGATACGTAAAAAAGCCGTTATTTAATTTATTTTGTATATAAAAATGTTTTTCATTTTTGTTTATACAAATGGAATTCACATTATTTTATAGAATTGAGATTAAAATAAATAAATAAATAAAAAAGCTTGCTAAGCATTTAAACAATTTTAAAATATGAAAACCTTGATATGTATATAGTTAATCCGATTTATATGTATTTTTTAAAAAATAAGAAAATTTCAAAGCATAAAACTAATTTTACCATAATCATTAAATTTTCACTAATGATTCTTTATTCGTATTCAAAGGAAATAATATTTTAATTAGGATGTACATAATTACATCATATTATTATTAAATTTACATTATTCAACGAATCATCTTTCAATTTTGCTTATAATTTTCACTAACCATTTATTAATCGTATTGGGGCAACAAATGTCACATTTGAAAATATAAATTAATAACGGCATCAATAGCAATACCTTATGATTGTTAAATTTACAATACTTAATGAGAATTTTTAAATTTATTGCCTTTATTTATACAAAAAAAACATTTATTCTTATAACAGTTGCATTTTTTAGTAGCCTGTTATATGTATAAATACATTATTTATATACACATTTTAAATCTTAAATCAAAGTTTGATTACACAATTTATTTTTTATCTAAAATTAGTACACATATAATAAAGTTTTTGAATTAGGAAAACATTTGGGTGTAGTTTATAATTAAACATTCAATACATGTAAAAAATATGTTCAATTTAAATAGAATATTTTATGTGTTTAAAATGTAATGTTGAAACAAGTTCAGAAATAATATTTTTATGACTACCAAAAAAAAAAAAACTATTCATATATGTATATATATATATATATATATATATATACTAGTCAATATTTTGAAATAACAATAAAATATAATAGCAAATTCGTAATAGTTAAAATTGCAAAAATAATCATTAGAAGGTTTTTCCTCAACGATTTTATTTGAAAAGACTTGATGTCTAGAATTTAAAATTATTCCATTCAAATAACATTTTCTAAAGTTTTGTTTGAAACTTTCTTGTTGATAAAATTTATTTCCTCTTAACTGATAGTTTTCAAATTCACATCGATTGAGATCGTTATCATTTCATCTAAAAAAATAATCTCATAACATTTTTATCTAAACTTATTAAAAACTTCCGCCGGTTTTCTATTTTTTATTTTTTTTTTTCATGAGCCAGTCCACTTACTGATATTGGATGGTACTTACGGCATTCTTTTTTACTCAACGGCTTTTTTTTTATTTTGCAAAGATAAGAAAATTTTTTCTTCAGAGAAAGAGCGAAAGATAACAAAAAAAAAAAAAAAAAAGATATTCAAACAGTAGGAAAAGGCATACGGCGTTTAATTTACCGATTGCTTATGAGAGATCGTATGCATAAGTAATATTCTTTTGGAATTAATAGCGAATGGAATTCTAGAATCGGAAAGGTACTTTAAAAGGTTTAATTGTCTGTAACAGACAGAACGTGTTTGTGTTACCGCGTATACTTATACCTGAAGGACTTTTCCATTTGACTGTGTATTTCCTCCAACTATTATTATGCTTACTAAATTACAACGCTTTTTTTGACTGACCTTGGTGTTTATTACTCATTTTTTTACAACCAGTCATAACAGAGAGCTGTGATTGGATTACGTTTAGTTTTCATTCATAAAAATTATTCTTTTAATGTTTTTTGTTAGTTTACTACTTGGAACTTTGATTGTTTCGTACCAGTGGTGTGTCCATTGTAGAATTAAAATTTTCATTGTTTAAAGTCTTATAATGGTGCATCTGTGATTCAAGACGATATAAATCTGCTGAAAATTGCTTCATAAAATAATTGATCTTAAAAATGTTATTTTGAACATTTGTTTTTTTTTAATAAATGAATCGAAAATTTCCATATTTGTTAATAGAAAATAATATTTTAAAGGAATTTAAATGTTTAAAATTTGGTTTATATTAATAAACTAAAATACAGGACTTTTCCAAATATTCTGATGCATTTAAAGGTTATGTATAAAGGTGGAATTTTGTTTTAGATTGTTGGAATTTATTCTTTAAACGCATTCTTTTCTTTTCATATGGTAAAAACAGTATAATGCAAAGCATACTCTTGTAAGCTCTGTTACAGAATAATTTATTCAACTTTTTTTTAAAATTTTCAATTATAAATGAATTAACAGAAAAATTTCAAAATTTCAATTAACAGAATAATTTGTTTAACCTAAATAAAAATTTTACTCTCGTTAATTGTTGTAAGTTGAAAACATTATTTTTAATTAATGTGCAATGATAACAGTTCAAAAGTTAAGACACATCAAAAACTGGATTTAATTATCTTTTTCCAAGACATATCGATCGATATATTCAAATTTAATGAAGTCGTTATTAACAATTCTAGAAAAAAAAAGATAAAAGAGAACTTTGGCTCAGTTTAATGTCATCATAAGGAGAAAAAAAGTTTTTTTTTTTTTTATGTTTGTGAAGAATGAGCAAAGGCGAACGTTAGTCTGGAAAAGAGGATGAGATCATCTCGCTTACTCCTGCATCTTCCTGGGAATTTCCAGTTTTGGGATGCCTGGATCGATGAACTTGACTTCTGGAAAACCTTTACTCCCACACAAGTGTTTTGCGAAAAGTAATTTGCTTGATGTGTCTGGCTTCGACTGATTAATTAAATATGCATTCTAATTTTACTGATATAAGAACATGATTCGAATTATGAAAAAATAAGCTTCTATAAGTATATATAATAATTTCCAATGAATTTATTGGGCTTAATGCGACACAGCTAACTCATTTATTACGATGGAAATTGAAATGTGTTTTTTTAGTTGTAATATATGATTGAAAAGTCAAAAATATGCTAATTAATAACATTAAATAAATGAAAAATGTTTTAATGCAGGAATTACTTGGCATCAAGTAGAGTACATTAAATAATGCATTAAACATAATTTATTTTTCAGAAGGAATGAGAATTGTATTCAAGAAAAATATGAGTTCAATTAGAATAAAAGTTAATTAGTCTGCCTTACTGCAATTTCGAATCTTTCGTGTTACATCATTTTTTATATAAATTAAAAACAAAGGTTTTGCAATTAAGTAAATTTTTCGTGATGTGTTACAGGATTGTTTATAGAAAAATCAAGGCTATATACTATTTATACATATTATATTATTCAAATTTGTTTTTTTGTAATTATTATCTCTGCCTGATTGTTTATATTCATCCTCAGATTTATAATTTTTTTAGAAATTATTTGTTTTACATTTTTAAGGAGAAATTAATAAATTTAAAACAGATTCGTTAAATAATGATAAAAAAAATAATTAATTTTTTATGATCCATATTTAGAAATTATGAAGTTCTATTCAAATAAATAATTTGTAAATATTATAAAGCCAATTTAATATAATTTTCTCGCCGACAAAGAAAACTGATATATTTATTCTAAATATTTTCACTATAATAAAAATAACTAATTTTACAGTAAAACATCGGCAAATGAAAAAAATGAATCTCAATTAATTGTTTGTTGACTTCTTTTATTCTTTTTGTTAACAAACTTGTCAAAATAGGATTCGAATAACAAATTTATTTTATATTTTGAAATTATGGAGTTTAATTCAAATAGGCATTTTATAAATTTTTTAGGTAGTTAATAGGCACCATTTTCCAAAAAAGAAAACTAATATAAATATTCTTAGTATTTTTACTATGGAAATAAAATAACTAATTTGACAGAAAATCATCAATAAATAGAAAAACGAATCAAGATTAATTGTTTATTGACATACTTTGGCGACTTCTTTTTGTTGCCCCGTTAACTAGCCTTGTTTCAAGAATTTATTTTTCTTCGTGAAATAATGTTTATTAACATGTTATTTGGAAAAATCATAGCAGTTTAATACTAAAAACAGTTGTGTTTTGTGTATTTTATTTTGTCTCTTTGAGGTATGTATCATCGTTAGATGTCAAAACTTAGTAGTTTAATGAATCAGTTTTGTTTTGTATATATTTTATTTTGTCTTTTTGAGGCATGTATCATCGTTAGTTGTCAAAACTAAGTAATTTAATGAAACTCGGGATGCGTGGCATTTTCAAAGAAAACATATTTTTATTGATACCGAAGACAATTTTTTTTTCTGAAATGATTCGTAATGCAACTTTAAGAAAACACTTTAGTCATCGTTATCATTATCTTAATGAAATATTATTCCTGTATATTCATCATTATTTTATAAAAAAAAATTTTTAAAAAATGTTTTCTTTTCTGTATTTTAAAAATGACATTCTTTAATGATTATGGTTGGATGTATCTGGTTGATTTTTTTTTCTTAATTTATAAAAATGATTTCATGAAATTATGTACTACATTCAAGTTTTTTTTATCTTGTTTTGTTAAATGTGAATTTTATCAACAACTTAGTAAAACAAATTTTAAGTTGCATAATATTCTAAAATAATTGTAAAATAAAAACAATAATTTGTGTTATCTTTAAAATATTTAAGTATTAAAATTGGATCAATAAGATTAGAAACGTTTTTATTATCTAATATTATTGCATTCATTTAATGATGTAAACATTGAAATAAATATTAGTATAATATTTTTATTTTCTCTAAAAAAAATTTCAATCTGTGGTTGATTCCATGTAATTATTTATATGGGCCCTAATTGAACACAAATGAGAAAATTTATTTTTTATTTCGTTGGTTTATCAGTTTTTATAAAACAATTTCGCAAAATAATGTTCTTTAGTAATTTCTAACTATCTAATTGATAATTCTTAGGAATTTAGCTAGTTCAAAGATTAGTTTTTCTACATCATGTATTAGTTTAATCTCCAGAATAGTTAACTTAGTTTATAGTTCTTATTTATACTGTATTTTATGATTTTTTAAGTACTTACAAAATAAGCAAAATTTTAAAATTTATTTTTTGATTTAGATTAGGTTAGGACATAAAATATTATATTAATAATTGATTACTTTATAAAAATTTCTATTACAGAATTATATATTTATTATTTTAAAGATTCACAAATTTAAGAATTTTTTTAAAGTTGTGATCTTTATCAAATTTAGTAATATTAATGCTATCAATATCTGATTCTTAAATTTAAAAATTTAATCAGATCTTTCACTCGCCAAATCGATTTATTCCATTTTCTAAATTTTATTCAATTTCAATACCAAAACATATATATAATTAATAAATTTATATATTCAAATACGAATTAACATCACAAAAACCATATTTAAATAAAATGTACAACGTTAGTTTTAATAAATATCATACACTTTTTTATTGTTTTCTCAATTTCTAGTTTTTATGGATTTAATCGATTTGGCTGATATAGCATTCATTTATACCTGCGTTTATATTTTACCTTTAATAAATAAGGTAAGAAATAATGTTCCCATCTTATTTTTGTTATGACATTTCATTTAATTTCATATTATTATTAAAACTGCCATCTTGTTATTAGAATTGAATTGAATTCCCCTCGTAATTTCTTTATTCAGGCCTTTCATGAACTATTACACATTTTAATGTGGAAAATAACCATTTAATAGGCTTAGAACTTCCCTATTTCATACTCCACCCATTTTTTTCTATCGCGTAACTATTTACACGAATGATTCGAACACGATTATTGTGCATCATCAATAATAATAAGACACTGAATTATATCGTGAATTTCGTAGATGGAATCAGTTCTCGCAAATTCCACCGTCGAAATTCACGATATAACGTGAGCGTACACTCACGCTGCTCAAAATTCAAAAAACTTTTGAAATGAGAAAAGTGTTGATTATTATCTTTGACGGGCTGAATAGACCTCAACAACTAAACTATTAACATATCCAACATAAGCTGGATCTTAGTCATACTGGATTTGCTGTGTAAGAAAATATTTTGAATAAATTTTCTATACTCCGTCAGTTCTCATAAAATCTCCCACTAATGCTGAAGTAATTAATCTCGTGAATTTCACATTCTTTTTCCTCTGTGAAAAATACCATGATTTTATTTTTTAGATTAATTATTATTTATTGTGTGTGAACGAGATTTCGTAATCATAAAGCAATTCAGATGAGATAGAAGACCGTCTTTTATGCTATTGAAGGAGAATTTGGTAATATAATTAGATGGTAATAATAATATAATTTGGTAATAATAAATTCGCTTAAGAACTAATCTAAACATTCATATTTCATCATAATCTCCTTTTTTAAATTTTAAAACCCTTCAATTAAAATTTTGAGATTGAATATTATTAAAGAAAAAGTAATTAACATCTTTCGTAGTAAAAGCAATTTTTTTTTTGCTTGGCAATTTGCAAAGATTGAAGTTGTTTCTGTGTTAATAGATATATATTTGAGTTTAGAATAATTATTATTTGTAGTTATATCAGCATTATTTTACTTCGTTATTAATTGAATAAATTTTAAAAGCCAAAAAGAACGATAAAAGATCATGTTTTCCAATAATTTTTCTTTTACAAATGTGCTTACACTTCAAAAGATATGAAATATTATTTACTCAATACAGATGGATTGTTTTATTATTATTTTTTTCAACTTAGTATTAGTTAAGTTTTTTTATAAATTTTTGCAAAGTTTTTTCCAAAAATTTTATGTTATCAATTTCAGGAAATTATGATTTTTTTTTAAATTTCTACACGGATTATTTCAAGTTTTTACCAATTCTACCCTGAAATATTTCATAAAATTTTTGTATAACAAATTAAGAAGATTACAATTGTGTTTGCTGATTATATTTGTTCATCACCAAAATTGTATTCAAAATTTCTACATTAGTAATATTTTTTTTTTTTTTTTGTGTTAAAAATAAGAAATTTTTTTCATGCAAACAATTATTTTTTTTTTTGAATTTATGTGAGGATCATTTGTAATATGAATTCTAAAAAATAAATCTTTAATTTACTATGAAATTTTGTAAGGGTGATTTTAAATATTACAAATTTTTCTAAAATAAAAACTTACGTTTGCAAATTAGTCCAGGCGATGATATATTTAATAATCTGTACTTCATTATTAAATAAATCCTAAAGAACTGTTGCAAATGTGGCCCTGAATGTATAATAAAAAATTCTGAGAACGTCCAAAATTTCAAGATCATTTTAAAAGGTTAATATTTACAAAACTCCTTTTTTCTCATTCAGAATCATAATTTTGTACCAATTACATTAATGTATAAATTTATGTATTTTTATGCAAATCACTGACATATAAATGTATATCACAGTTGAAAGTTGTTGCGTCACAATTATTGAATAACTAGCGTTGAATATTTTTTTCATTTCTGCTTAGAGTTCAAATATCTGTAAAGCTGGATGTTTTTGAGTTTTCTTATTGTAATGTGGAAATATACAATCCAATTTCTTGGATTAATTCACCCCAGAAATCAAAATTCGATGTGATGAGATTAAAACTATATAATTACTTCTGATCAATTAAGCTATCCGGGTCTGTGGATGCAAAAGGGATTTTCAAGAGAAAATCGTAAAATCCCCAATAATCCATAATCGTTATTAAGTAAGTAATGCTTGTTAATGGTTAAAACATAGAAATGTGATTTATGTGTTAAATTTTTAAAATGTATGTTGAAGTGAGAATCAGTCGAAAATATTTTCCAGTCTTTATTGCAAATTAAAAAAAAAATAATTTAAACATAATTCTTATCATAATAAAATGTATTTTGAAATTTTTTAATGACATATATACGCAGAAATTTCTTTGAAAAATAAAGGGTTCTCTCTCTCTTTTTTTAATTCAAGTGTTGAGATTCTAAATTGATATAACACTATATCTCATGTAAGAAGTGGTTAATTATTGTTTGTACGAAACTCAATTATCACTGTGACGCAATTCCTGATTATGGAGCAATATCCTACTCTCGAACAACAATATATTTTGAAACAAATGTTTTAATTGGATAATAGGAAAACAATTAAAACCAATGAAAAATGGTCTTTCATAATGATTGCATAACAACATGTTTAATTTTGTATTTTTGCGGTATTATGACACAGAAAGCAATATGCATAAGTTTATAGCGAATGTTTTTAAGAATTAATTCATATTTTAGTACTGTTTTATTATAATACATGTTTGGATTTGTTTATTGAAAATCAAATGTTTTAGAAATACTTTTTTTTCTGTTAGTTTATATATTTTAATAATATTCTCATGGATCTGCAACGAAAAAATAAGTTCTAATACAATTCCAAATAATTGCATGATAATTTCGTTATTGAATGTTAAAAACATTTTTAATTTGCCGCAGTGAAACCAAATCGAAATATATCTCTTGTAATCATCATGTTTTATGGAGATGGAAAGCCACGTGTTTTATGATATTGCAACTTGTTTATCTATTATTATTCATAAATCCAATGCCTTTAAGAATTTTTATGACCTTGGGATCAATTTTGTTTTTCAATATTTTAAAAAGGTGTTTTAGAGATAAATTTGAATCTTTGAATATTCGATCATTCAGTAATCCATATTTAGAATCATGGTTTTATTTTTGTTCGAGCCCTTTGCATTAAAACTAAATGTAATCAAAATTTTAAGATGGATAATAAATTAGTGGGTATAACATATAAGTATCCAATAAAGTCTTGTATAATAAAATTTTAACTTGACTTCATAGAAAAGAGTATATGTATTTAAAAATCTAATTTTTTATGTGTTCCTTTTTTAATAAATGTTGTTATTGATCTGTAAAAAATTGCATTCTTAATAGTTTTCTTTTAAAATGTTTGCTAAAATTTTACATTGATTAAAATTCGTTATTATTTTATCAATTTCGCTTACAATTTTGATTTTGATTTGATAAAAAAATTTTAATATATTTTAGTAATTTATTTACTTGCATATACAATTTAGTTAGATTACAAAAGAATCAACGATTTTTCCAAATTTTAGACTTTTAAATTATGATGGTATACATTTTAAATACTTTTAAAAAGTGATTGAAAAATTAAAAATTACCTTCCCTTATTTTGTAATTTTGATTAAAAATAACTTTCGTATAACATATATTTTTAGCAACGCTGAACAAGTGAAAACTTTTCAGTGACCTTGTGTGTGTAGTACTTAAAACATTTATTTAATATTAAAACTAATTAATTTTCATATATCAATTTAATTAAGTTTCTATGGAAAGGAATAATGGTTTGTTAGCGAAGTCTGTAATTTCCTTAAATACACGTGTAAATTATTCATTTGTATTCAGGTCCAGCTTATTGTTTATTTGGCAACTGTAATAAGCAAACTTGTCGATCAAATTCAATTGACAAGTGTTTTATTGTTATACAAGATTAGGAGCAAAGTTTTGCTTTTTGTTCGCGACAACAATGGACTTCTAATTTAGATTCTTGTGGCTTTAGACAGCCTCGGCCCTTTACTGAAGCATAACCGCCTTTCCTTTTCTTTGTTATCAAAATTAGAACTCTGATAGATCACGCGCAAAACTGTTCTTTTGGATTGTTTTCAATCGGCGATGAGCTTTAAAGATAAAAGTGACATGCTAAATACTTTTGGAAGACTTATTTTTGCCAAATCGGTTTGGATTAAATGGATGATCTTTAACTCTGACAAATAGGTATTAAAGTTGTTTAAAAGGTGATTAGGCTAATGATGGTTTTAATTCCGGTTAGTTGGAAGAGTGAGTCATTATATAGAACTGTGTTCTCTTTAACTCATGGCCACGTTATTTCTTTTTTTTCACTTTTTTTAAAGTAAATGTGATGTCTTTAAAAAAAAGAGTTTCCGCATTGTTAACTTACATGTAATTTTCTTTTGGTCCTTGAATATATATAAATTAATGCTATAATATAAAAATGACTCCCTATTATTTGTAAATTAACTCTCTTATGAGTTTTCTTTTTTTGTTATTTTACTGTAATATATAACTTTTTGAAAAGAAAGTTAAGTACTACGGTAAAAAGCTTTTTAGCTATTTAGCTTTTTGAAAAAAAAATTGTTTTAACAAAACTTGTAAATTTGTGGGAATGCATTAAAGTATTTAATAGTTTTTAAAGGTTAGAACGAAAAGTACTTTAATGTGAGTTTCTTAATGACATATTTTAAGTATGAAATATTTTTTAAAGTTTTTGAAAACAATTTAATAAATGAGTTGCTTAAGATATCCGTTTCAATATAAAAATTTTATAGAATATATGGATAATTTTAATTACTTTTTTTTTTTAACATTTTTTGCGCTTCTTACTTTTATTGTTCTTTAATTTTTATTTATACCTTAGTCTTACTCTACTAATAATTTGGAAACTTTATTTGTTAATAAATATTGATTTTAATTAATGAAATATTTTTTCAGCAAAAGTTTTAATTTTATCACATTTAATAATTCTATTATTTTTGTATTTCGGTATGTTTTTCAATTTATTTGTACCTTTTTCTGTGGATTTTATCTTATAGCTCGTTTTGTTTAATCTATATGCAGTTAATTATTTAATATTTAAAAAAATAATTTTATTAAATTAATTGATGATAAAAAATCTTTTTTCCTTAAACATCATTGTTATGTACTCAATAGAAAATCTCGTTAATGTAAATACATACCATTTGTCTGTGTGTAAGCATTGTTAAAAGAAAAATTTCAAAGAATAATGATAATATAATTTCAAAGAATAAGGATAAATATGATATCCTTATTCTTTGAAATTTTTCTACAAACAATACTTTCTTCATATATTGCGATGATAGTTGAAATGCATTTGAATAATAAATATTTTGAATTTGACGAAAAAAAAAAACTATTAACAAACTACTTTCGCTTTCTAACCAGTTTTCCTTATACGGTATTAAATAAGAATACTTCATGTTTAGTAATTGGTAATTGTCAATCCTTTAGTGAAATTCCAAGCCATGACGAAAATTCCTCCCCTTTTTCCTTGAATTTATATTTCGTCTCTCTTAATGTTTGTTTCTTTCTCGTTGAAATCTGACCATCTTTTTTTTTTTTTTTTTTTTTTATCCCTTAATGATACCTCCACCAACAAACCAAGGTTCTCTTACCAGAAAGAAGTTTCTCTTACTTTTGTCATTACAACTCTGGAACTTTTTTTCCGCACTTTTTTAGGCTGTTTGTATTTTTTTCTACCGGTGTCATGCGTAGTGGGCGTAGTCGCATCCGAAGATGGCGTTTTCCTGCGCCTGTACTTCCTAACTGATAATCCTATTTTGAAGTCATTTTTTCAGAAAGGCACCAGGAGATCAAAGTTTATTATTTTTCACAAAATAACGACAAATATGTTGTGAAATCATAAATAGTTTTCATGAGAACTCTACAAAACATACAGTACATAACTATAATAAAATCTTTAACTATAAAATTATATGTGTGTGTGTGAGAACAAAACTAACAAGAACTGCTTTATTTATTAATTATAATGTAAGACAAAGTTTTTCTAAACTTTAAACACAAAAGTATTAACTATGCAAGTTCATAAAAAAGATTTAACTGTCTAAAATTTTATTAATTAAAACATTTTTTAATAATTCACCACATGATCAAAATGCAACGAAGAATATAATTTATACTCAGTAAGTTTTCAACAAAAGTTTGGTATAAACGTTTTCGAAGTACACTTATGATTTTACTAGTACATAACGCTACTATTAATTTCTGAAGCTAATTATCGGAAAAACTGGTCATTTTTAATTTTATTATTGTGCTAATAATCAAAGTAAAAATGAAGTGTTATTTTTAATCAAATATACAATTTTAAAATCTAAAAATTTTTATATTTAGGTTTATATTTTATAATATAAATTATACACTGTATTTAAAATAAATATAATGTAAAAAGAAAAATCAATTTTAACTATTTTCCAGTTAAAAATATTGAGAGTAATTGTCCTAAAATTTGTAACAATTTAATTTTAAATCGAATTCGAATTTATTCCAGAAAGTTTTCGAAATATATCTAAATGAAATAATGCAAATTTTCAAAGAAATATATTATGTATTGCTGGTACTAATACTAATTGTTTTTTAATAATTTGGGCTAAAACCTTAAAATGAAAAGAAATTTTATGTCGGCGAAACATAAAAGCAAACATTCTCTCTTATAAGATTTTTAATTAATAAAAAAAGCATTATCGTTATTTATCATTAATAGATTAATATATTTTACCTTATTTATTATTATTAATTTATTTTCATCATTTTTGGTAAGCTATTTCAAATTTTCTTATTACGATCTTCAAAAAAAATTACCTATTATTTCATTTTACATGTTTAATTATTTTTATACATAAAGTAATGTCATACAAAGAATGCAATTTTTTATAGAGCGAGTTATTCCATGTGTAATATTTCATCCATAATTTAATTTTATATCGGTATTTTTTAGAACGATACATTTATGTTTTTCCATAATTTTATTTTCAAATTTAGTCAAAATTGTTTTATTTATAAAATAAAAATGAATTTTTCATGATGTTTATATTCATTAAAATTTGATTAAATGTTCTTCAGAAAATGTTTCGCTCATGAATTTCCAAATCTGAACGAATCTGTTCTGTATTCATTTCTTTTCATTTAAATAAATTGCATTTTACCTTTAAATAAAGTTATTAAATATTGTTCAATTTGTGATGCATTATTATTTATTGCATTCTAATTTCGTTATTCCTGACATAAGTCTACAGATGAATTCGTTTGTAAATACAAATTCAGCCAAATGCCAATGTAATTTAGCCAGAAGCGTGGTGAAAATCTAAAATTTTTCACTCTTAAATAATTCAAATCTAAACATCGGCCTTTACATCTCGTGACGTAACTACTGAACCTTTAAAAACGGTTTCTTCAGCAGACTTATGGAAAATAATTTTTTTAGTAACGCATGTTTCGTCTACGTACGCACAAGTCGTTTGTCTCTCTTAACGCAAAAGTGTTTTTTTTTATGTCATACTTTTTCTTCAAGGATGTCAAAAACTGTGCATTCCTTTTGGTAGAAACAATGTGGATTGCAGTTGTAAAATTGGCGTAAAAATGTCCGTTTAACTTGCCGCTTCTTGTCACGCTCCTAGACAAGAAAAACGCTCTCCACTTCGCTTCTGTATTGATGCTCTTTTGCAGAACCAGTCTTTCTTGTGGAAGAAATTTAAAGCAGAGGTGGTGTCTTCTTCTTCCTAACGGAATCCATGCGGGTGTTCACTTGAATTCTTTCTCTCGCCATCCAAGATATACGCCCTTTCTTTTTTGAGTTGAACACGCTTTGACGCGTTCCAGAAAAAAAACCCCAGTTTTACAAATCACAACAATGTATTTTTGCAGTTGCAGTCTCCTCTTTTTTTCTTCCTTTTGTATGTAATTTATTCAACAGTTTTCACTTTCCTTCGTTGTTTGAGTTTGTTAAGTTTTGCTGGATTTTTACTGAACGCTGAGATCTCAAGCGTGGAGGCCTTTGTTGCCTATTTAAGGATTTTTGTTGTGTTTTTTAGCTTCTTAGTGATTTGATACCGTGACTTTTTGGCCTTTATGAACTTGTGTTATAAAAAAATGTTGTGGAGAAAATATTTTGTATTTTATTAGTGATCGTTTCTTCAATGAGAGAAATATTAATAATATATAGTTTCCTTTTAGACATGTATGAATACATGTCTGTTGTGATGATTACTTTGTAGTTTTTGCGAATTTCTTTTCTTTATATAAATTAGTTCTGCCTACTATATCTGAAAAGTCCATTCAGATGACAAATATGAGGTGGGTTTTCAAAAATGCGTCCTATAACTTAATAGCAAGATTATGGTCTTTGGAATGTATAGAATCAGGTTCAATCCTAACCTTTGTTGTACAACAAGGGATGACTTTTGCTTTTTCGCTTTCTGCTTGCGAACCTCAAGAAGTGAGTGCTTAGAAGTTTTGAGAGACTTTTTTTATGCCGCATATGAATACATCTCTTGTACTTCTGAAAAATTCACAAGGAAAACAAATACAAGTTCTGAAAAAAACTTTACAACAGCTTCCAGCTCAAATAAAAACCGATTCTTGCATTACGTTCTTTCCCTTTTTTTATCATTGTTTAATTTAAAAAAATAAAACCACAGAAGTGATATAGATGGCTCGAGCTTCTACGAATACACCGGAGGTAATTCATTCTCAGGTGGAAAATATGAAATCAATTCTGTAGGAAAGAAATGTGTTTGTTGTTAGGGATTAATAGTGTTTCTCCGATGATGAATTATCTTGCAGATTCTGAGAATTTTATTGAGCTTCCAGCCATTCGGATTGTCTTTTGAAACACGCAAAGGTATTTATATGAGTTGTTTCGTCTAGATTACTGAGTAAGATAACAAAACAAAGTGCGTTTTTCAAGAGGATCTTTTCAAAGCGTGCGTCAATCTGAAACACTATCCGATTTTAACATTTAAATGAAAGTCGTGGATAGATTAATTAAAAATATATATATATGGTAAATGAATAGAAATAAATGTCCATCTAATGATTCTTTCATACTAATGTCAATAAAAAGAGCTTTTGCCTTAAAAAAAAATGTCATTATGTGTTACAGAGAAATATTTTTCCAATGAATCGGTTTGTTTGTCACCTAGTGGTCAGTTTTTGCACACGAGGCTTAATTAGACTGGGAACTACAGCTTTAAGCGTATTCCTAACCACTGTAAGCATCAAAGCTCCAAATGGGATTCGAACTGCTGAACAATGAACAAAATGGTATGCAAAGCAAACCAATATGTTACCAGTTCAGGACAAAGGAATTGTGTGGTTCAATAAATTGTATGGCTTTGTAATAATGCACATAAATAAATGTAATGCACGTTATTAACTAGAGAAATATTCGGTACTTCTTGATTTCCACGGTGACCAAGATGAAAATGACTAGAAATGTATCAAGCTGCAATCATTCGCATGTAATTTGTGGCTTCCATTTCTCAGGAATTGTTTTCAATATGAAATTAAATAGCTCATCATTTCCATACTATTTTCGCCTTATGAATTCCTCATGATTAGACTCTAGATGGTAACGAGCCTTACCTCTTTGTTTTTTGTTTTGTTTCGCACTTAATTGAGCCCCACAATCTTTTCATATTTTGAGTTGTTGGATCCACAAAATTAAAAGTATGATTCACAGTTAAATGGCTGTAACCAACCTTTTCAGGCACGTCCGTTTTGTTGTCTCGCCAACAATCTGAATAAATTGCCGATCCTTCCACTACATAGTCTACACTCGTTGATTTTAGTGTGCTTGCTTCTCTATTCTGAACCTGAACAAAAAAATATCACTTTCACAGTATAACCTGCCGAATATCCATTGTTATGAAAGTATTCTGCCAGAATTGTTTTTTCGGCGTACGAATAAGCTCTTCGATTATTTTTCCCGGACCAACAATTCGTCTTTTCGGTTTTCGAAGTAAATCTAGAGAACAAACCTCTCTCATATCAATGCTTCAGCCAATTATCCTATTTTGATAAATAGCTGATGGTAACGAGCCTTACCTCTTTGTCGCATCACTTGATAGGTGTTAATTCCTCCACCCAGCAGTACATGAAACGCAGTGCTGTTAAGAATGGTATTCTGGAACCACACTAAACCAAGAATCGGATCGAAGCCTACTTTTTTCGTTGACAGATTTTCACATTGCACCTCCACCTACTTTCCTTTACATATAGTTTCATTTCATGTCCATTTACGTATATTCTATTGCAAGAGAGTACATCTTTTTCCTGGAAAAACAAAACGGTATTTTCCTAAAAATTATCAATATTTTTTTTAAAAAAATAGAAATACGACTATTTCAGGCCGTTCTTAAGGAAATACGACTATTTCAGCAAACTGAAAGTAAAAGTTTATATGTTTGCTCGTCAGATTTGGTTGCTTTTTTACATAATTTGACGATTTATCCCGGTCGGCGTGGAAATTACCAAATATTCTTTTTACAGAGATTTTTTTTCTATAAATATCCTTCCTCTGAAATATTTCGAAACCAGAAATGAAAGTTAGCGAATTTTTTTATATTAATTTGGAGGAAGTAATATAATAAAATAATAAATATGTGACTAAATATTTCACTCCACAAAATAAATATTCACTAACATTCATGGAAAGTAATTTTTAATATGTAATTTTTTTACTTATTTTTTAGAAGAAAAAAAAATGCATTTTTATGTGTTGCTTATTTGGTTTATTTAAACGTTTCCTTAATTCTACTGATTTCCAAACGTTGCACAATAATTCTTAAGAAGGCTGAAACATCGCGATTTTATTATTTATAAAAATCACGTTGTGTGGTTTTTTTTATTGTAAATGAAAGAAAAAGAATATTTTTTTATCGTTTTTCGTTTTTATGATACTAATAAAAATCTTTTTTTTATATGTATCATATTTTTATTTATAAATATCACTTTTTTATAAATAGAAATTGATAAAAAAAAGGGGTTTTCCTATATGTTTACCATTACTTTTATTGTTGTATGGCATTATTTTTATATTTCGTTCAATAAGCTTTTGAATAATACAATTCATAAATTTGAATCACGGTTAAGAGACAAGGTCGACATTCTCAATATTCACTTTCCAGACCAAGTTGCCGTGCCACATAAACAGGAGGGGGATACTAAGAATATTTAACTAAGAATATTT
>JAPDSC010090114.1:0-23539 GCA_026290005.1 Latrodectus geometricus | reverse complement strand
ATATATATATATATATTTCAAATAGTAATTATTAATAAATATATTGATATAGCCCTTTGAAATGTGATTCTGGATTTTCAGTCATTAAAATATACGAAAGAAATGATAAAATAACGATTTATATGAGGTATATTTTATGAAAATTTTTTTAAAAAATATAAAAATTAATCAAAATAATTTGAAAAAAAATATGAATAAAAGCTATTATATCTAGATAATATTTAGAATTGTATTTTCTATAAGAGCATACTAAAAAATTCTTTCGATATCCATTTTTGCACACATAATTAAATACATTTGTCTGTCATTTTAGCCAGAGTCCTATATAAAGTTAACTTCAAGATAGTGATTTTGTTTGAATATTTTGAATAACTTACTAAATTTTGTATTTGCAAAAGTACTAAAAGAGAGTCTTGTGACATTGCTTTCCATACAATTCCGCCTTATCTTTGGATGAACGCCAAATGAAATCTTTTCCGTTTTCTTTTCCGCCAACTTTTATTTATCCCTTTTATTGATCTCCAAGATTGCAACGGAAGTTGGACATAACCTCTACGAAGAAAGAATAAACTCATCATATTTATTAAATAATATGAGGTAATTCCAAGTATGCTCTCATAAATTCTCTTTGGAAGCAGTCGGAGGCCGCGGATTTCATCTGAATCAATCATAGTTTTTTTCACTTATACAATTTTGTCTTAAAAAAATTTATATTTCCATAAAAATATTGAATTTATACTGAGTGGTTTAATTATTTTGTATAGTATAATTTTAATTAAACTATTTATTTACCTAATTAAAATATATTTGCATACTTAATCTTATTATTTAAAAATCGAAACAATTTTACGTTTTTATTATGAATTTTAAAAGGGTTGAATATATTAGAGTACGTTTAGCACTTAAATTATATTTGAATAAAAAAGAGGTAAAAGCATCGTATCACCTGTTCTTAAACCTAATAACTGGTCCCTAATAATTGGTCTTAAAAGTAGTGGAAAGATATCTAACTGGTTATAAGTTATTACTTCATACATTTTGTATTTAAATATAACCAGTACAATATCTCAGTGGTAGGTTGGTATGGGCGTTCGTTGTCAATATCGAGAGGTAGTGAGTTCGAATCCTTACCCAATCAAAGATCCGACATGTTTGCTTATGGCGGATGGGACACGTTAAAATATCGTGGTCGCAATGTCTTCCATGTGAAATGATATCTCTAGATGTGGTATTCCAAATATGGGAGCATCTGTTTGGTTTCTGCTTCTAAATTATGAAGACCCATCCACTTTCAGAGCAACGATAACACATCCACTGGGTGCCCCACTGTATAAGTTGACACCACTTCCGCTCCTCGTTGTGCTGATGGTGAAAATCCTATAGAGTATTAGAAATAAAAATAATAAAGACCAGTAAAGTGCATTAAATAATATTATAATAGGCGTTTGCTATAGGAAGGAGTTAAAAAGTATTGATGTTAAAATATTAAATATTTTAATTATTTGAACAATTTTTATATTTACAAATAATTTCTCTCTCTCTCACGCTCACACGTATTGTTTTTTAAATTATTCATTCTTCAAAACGATATTATTCTGTGTCTGTGCGTTTATAATCATCTATCCATATACTGATCATTATAATTATGTTTTTTCAGTCAGTCATTTCAATTGTTCATTTTAATTGCCATTGCTAATTAGAATTTTAAATTATATATTGTATTGAATTAAAAGCTTTACTAATGCCACTTTACCGAAGTTGGCTGGTATTTTCTGGTATTTTGATAGTTTAGTCAAATTCGATAAAGTAACACAAGTGTGAGCAACTTAAATATCAACACTAACTTATATAAACAATATTTACATTTAAAATATTAAATGTTTAAAAATCACCTAAAACAAAGAAATTATGATTATTTTGTCAATGTAAATAAATAAGTAAATAAAGTACATTTAAATTATTTATTATATATTTATTTGCTAAAATTTCACTGATGTTTACTATTGCAAATTATTTTATAAAACTTTATAAAGAACTCGATGCTTTCATAATTATGTACTGTATAACTCTCGGAAAAAAGGTCCTGACAAATACAATGTCTTCTTAACGAAAATGTAACGGATATGAAACATCCTGTAAAAAAGTATTAAACCGAGATAACCTACATTGAGTTTCGACCTTCACCGGTTTTTCTGTTACCTTCCGAGAACGGTTATCAAATAACTTGGGACACAGGTAACCAAATAAAGCAACGCTGTTGCACATAAAAGATTTTTACTTTTTAAGGCAAATTTTAACTGTTAACTAAGTACGCGTTTTTGGCTTGCAAATTCAAAAGTGGAAAACCTTGTATCCGATAGATTTCATAATTTAGAAAAATATATTTAGTTAATAATAATAAAGGAAATATTAGCGATTTCATTCATTAACTATAAATGATTTTTTTTATTTAATGCATTACATAGATTTTAACCGGTATTTACTGAAAAAATTATTATCAGTATTATAAGATATTTCAAAAGTTGTAAAAAAAGCTAGTTTATTATGATTTTCTGATTAATTTGTTAATTATTCGTATAAATAAAATGAAGTTTTCTTTTAAAAAGTGATGCTAAATTAAATGTTTTCTCTTATAAAACATATTTCAATCTTTAATTTTACTGTAGGAACAATGAAATATTTCATTTGGGGCAAATTATTAATTATTTTACAAAAAAAAAAAGTTATTATATTGTAAAAAAGTTTTATTGCGAAATTCCCTAAATACTGACCATAATAGAAATAAAACTTTTTTTATACGAATTTTTAACAAATTAAACAGAAAAAAAATAATAAAATAGCTTTTTACAACTTTTGAAAAGTATAATTAACTTTATCTTTATAATACTGAAAAATAATGAATATAATTTGTTGTATAATTTTTAAGTAAAGAAAATAACCACTACGAAATTCTTTACTTTTTTAATCAATTATTCTTGTTATTTTTTTCTGTTAGTATCGTGTCAAAAATATTTAGTTTTTTGGAAAACATGATGCATAATTTTCAATATTTAAATTCACTTGATGAAAAGTGTATTGCGGTGTTGAAAGTTTTTCAATAGACAGGAATAATATTTATTCATTAATCAGATGCAATATTACATTAGGCAATTTTTACTTTTAGAAGTTTAAAGTTCTTTGAAGGGACTTTTCTACTTGTCAACTTGTTCCGTAATGATTTTTTAAAGTACTTTCTTTAATCGAGAGGAACTTATAATAACAGCTGGAAATTATTCTCGCCTTTTGTGTTTTGATTCACCTAAAATAAACACACATTTCTATTTTTGTGAATTATTAATCGAAAAAGTAAAATGATTCCTTAATTTTCATTGACAACTTGCCTCATGTATTTGCCTGATTAACTGTAATAATTTTTTTATTAATATAGAATAATTTTAATATGACGGAAACTACATTCTGTTCTTTACTTTTAATTATAATTGAAATATTAAGTGAGTTTTTTTAATGAAATAATATACAGCGAAAAGTCAAATCGCCTTTCGGAAGTTTTCTGTGTGTTTTTCCTTATGAAACATTAATCTGCCATATAAAGTGGGTGGTGATCTCTAAAATATTAAATTTATACAGACATCTCTCTGACCTTTGCATTTCATGGTAACATTTTACGTACTTTTTTTATTGCGGTCATAAAACGCATTCATTCAAGAAAAACAGCGTCCGAGGTAGACTTGCCCACTACTTTCTAATTCAATCCATCCGCAACAATCTGCTTTATTTATTTTCTTTGCCACTTTCATTCCTCGTGCACTCTTTCCAGTTTATAAAAATTAAAAAGAAAAGCAATGAATAAATAAAAGCATCCTTTATCACAGCATTTGCTGGAGTCGATACTCTGAGGAAAATGAAAGCTCGCAAGGTGAATCGTTTCCGCCAAACAGACACATGAGTTAGTGTGCTGTGTGGGCAGCCCCCTACTCTCTCACAGGAACCGCTATTCCTCGTCAAAAGACGAGCCCTGTGACGTCCCTCCCAAAAACAAAACGAAAAAAAGAAGCGAAACTTTTAAAGAATCGCCCTCTCACCCGTTGTCTTGAGAGGCAGGACATCGTTCAAGATGGTTGGATTGGTGAAAAGGTCTTTATAAAATCTTCAATTGCCATTCATAACTCAAATTATGCCGCAAGTTTTGGGAATATTTGCTGTGACTGGTAACATAATTTACTCTTCCGTTGGATTTTTCTGTATTTATAATTACTAACAGATAAAAAAAAATTTTTTTTCGGTTGAAGAGGCTCTTATATTATGGCCAATCCAAAAATAAATTAAAATATCCAATTTTGAAATTAATGCCTTATGGCTAAAAAGTTTGTAGTAATTGGTCCAAATAGCTGGTAGTTAGATATCTACATAATTTAATGCGAAGAGAGTTTTTTTTTTTTGTATCAAGTCTGCGTTAAGAATATTTATAATTACATATTAAATTATTAATTTGTTAATTGATCATTAATATATGCTAACTAATATATTTTATTAAATTATTAATGTGTAGATTTATTTATTTTAACATGAAGCAAATAACAATCGAGTTTCATTTACCAAACGAGCCAAGCAGTAAAAACAATAAAAATTAAATCTGACGCTGTAAAGTGTAACATTTCTGTAAATTAACAAAAATGCTTTATAATATGAAAAGTGTCTTTTTTTTCGAAAATTCATGAGGTATTGATATTAAATATTATTCATAAGTTTAAATATTAAAATTTTATGTCTCTTTCTTTGTATTTTATATTAACTTTTCTTATTTTACAGCCAGCTAAATTATGTTTTAAAATTAAAATTTCATATTTTAACGTAAAATTAATAAAACTTGTTCGTTTCATTTGAAACTTGCTCTATAAAGAAAAAAATTCACTTTTTTTTTGCCCCACTAATTTTTAACGAAAATTTTATTTCAATATTTAGCAAAGAAAAAAATTTAATTTTTAAGTTATTTTTCTATAAAATTAGTATTATAAGTTAATTAAAAAGTACAATAGCAAAGTTGTTTTGTTAAAATTTACGTTAAAAAAGCTTTTCACAATTTTTTGGTGCTCGTTTAAAAGTACTTTAATTTAGAATTTTGCCTAATTGTATAATTATATTTTGCATTATACTAATGCTATTTTCATCTAGACCAAATCTACAGTTTCTTCTGGTTTTCCAAAAATACATTTGCTTCACATATTTTTTATAAAACTGAATAAAAAAAGATGCAAGTCATCAAGTACTTTTATTTTGTTAAATAAAGGAACTATATGCTTCTATTTATGAAATTTTGAAATAAGATGGTTTGTATTGCTCTGAAGAATCTGTACAGCAAAATTTTTTATCATCATTATGCATATTAATCCAAGAAATTTCGATTGAAACAGGATTTCAGGTTTTTTTATATTTGCTAATATTGATTAAGAAACATGCTGGGATTGCGTATTCGATCAAGATATGCGTAGATTTCAACTTTTAAACTCATCTCTCTCTTTAATTTCATTTTTCTATTGTAATCTTAACATTTTAATTTTTCTGAAAATTTTATTTGAATTAAATGTTTAAATATCTCTGATGTTTTTAAACAATATTTTCTTAACTGGAATTTGAATCCTATTTGCAATAATTTAAAATTGTAGTAATGAAATGAGCCTCTTAAATTATTTAAAACTTCCCTTAGATAAATTTTTTCTATTGGTGTATAAAATAATAATAGTATTTAAAAAAACATATTTTAATTGGAATTTGTCTTTGCTTTTAATTAAATTTTTCCCAGTTATTCTGGAAATTTATTTTTTAATGAAAAAAAAATAAATTTGTCACTTTGAATACCGAAATGATTTTATTTCACTCATCTTAGAAAAGTTCACTGTTTTATTATTTTCACTTTCCTCTGCTCTCTCAGAGATGCATGAAGGAGGCAGATCCTTGATATTCTTGTTTACCAGAGTGTGTGCACGTGCTTTGTGTGTTCAAACAGCGTCGTTAACATTTGCTTTTATCTTTCTCTCCAGGTTACGTGGGGGCAGGGAGCAAGGGTCCGCCTTCCGTCAACAGCTCCAGGTCCGGATCTCCCCACACCTCCTCTCCTTCACCGGCATCTTTTATCCCCCAGCCCAAAGGGACAGCCGCCCCCCGAGAACGCATCGGAATCGACAAGAACAGATCCAGGTAAACTATATCCTCCCACGCCATTTTTGGTAAATTATTAGTCATACAAAAACTCCAATTGATTTGGATTAGAACCTGCGACATCTCACTAAGTACAAGCTATTATTAGTATGGTATCACAATTTTAAGTCCAAATAGCATTGATCATTGTTTCAAACAGATGGCAGTGCAAGAATTTTTGGGTCCTATCTGTCATTTGAAAATTATAAAAGAAGCAAATTTTTAAAAGTATTCACAGACTTTTAACATTCAAAAATCTTAAAATTAAATAAATAAACTTACATCAAACATTTTTCCCATGTTTTTAATACTCCTTCATTTATACTTATAGGAAAAAATATGTTAAAAATATAATAAAATTATTAAAAATATAGAAAAATATAGCCTGATCATGCAGAAAAATGACTTAATTAACACCTCCTTAGCGGCATATCTCATCATGTAATTAATAAGTAATGAATATAGAAAAAATTTTCAAGATTTTATCATAACAACCATAGTTATTATAATTTTCAATATTACTCTTAACTATATCTTTTATATACTTAATCAAAAGTTAAAATATCTTTTTAATCCTATGATGACCAGTGTATATATTTCATCTTTTAGGAAACATTTTTTTATTTTATTAGTTTAATTAACTTTATGTCATTATAGTTATCTTTAAATAATTGTATACCTAAAAATACTTTATTATTTTTTAACATATTTAATACAAAATCCAAATTATCATCTTCTTTGAAATAAGTACTTAGAAAACGGCCTTATGAATTTCTTTTTTGTTTCGTTACAAACTAAACAACTAAAAAACTAACCCTTTCTCATCCCATATGATGAGAACTGTGTGTCCCTTGGAGAATGTCACTCTCTTCCTGTTTCCAAGCGTCTTCCCAAATGCATTCTTCATTGAATAAGAGGGAATTTTTTTTAAGATAACTCTCTTAATTAAGTAATAACTAGGTACAAAAGTGCACTTTAGAAAAAAATCACATTTCTCTGGGAAGACACTATATCGCGCATATTCATCTTTTGTTGAAGGGATAATGATAATTTCTCATGATTATCTGAGAAAGCATCCAAATGAATTAACTGCAGACGTGTGTGAATTTTTTCACCGCGTTATCTAGTGTATACTGTGTATGAAATGTTTCTATCCTTAACGTAAACTTTCTCGATGAAGAGAGGGAAAATAAAAACTTTTTTTTAGCTCCGCGGTTTATTATTTCTCAATCAGCAGTTTTGTTTCTTAAGTTTATAAATTTCATTTTTTTAATATATATTGTAGTTTTTCTAATATACATATTGTAATACAAGATATAAAAATTATTTACTAAATATTCTAAGATAAGTGTTCAAAAATCAATCAACAGATAAAAAATAAACAAATTTTACAAATTATTTGTATCGTATTTGTATGGTTTATTTTTTAATTGAAAAGTTTTGTTGTTGTAAGCGGCAACAATAAGAAGTCGATTTGAACCTCAACATCAGGATTTATTTTGCATGCACGCAAAATAGTGTAGTTTTTAGGAAAAGCAATGAGCTTTCTTAGGTTCCAAATCTTTTTTAAAACAATTTTTCTACAAAATCACCTGAATTCAGAAGCAATTTGAACATAAATTTCTAAATGATCCCTCTAAAAATCTATCAAATAATAGCTGAAACAATTTCAGGAGATTAAGCTTAACATTAACCAAAGATCATAAGAGATTAGTCTCTGTAAGTTTATTCACTGTTCTAACTTACAATAAAAAATTTTAAGACTGGCTGTAGACACTATTGTTCGTGAACTGTACAATTTAATATTATCACAAACTGTAGCATTTTCTATAGCTATGTGATGCGTTTATCTCAGTAGGTTAATTAATAAAAATTAGTTCTAATAGAAACATATTTAAATGTAATAAATTATCATAATTTAGAATAGTAATATAGGCAAATGATTACTATTTATATTTTTACTCGAGAATAACACAACGTGTTTACCTACAGAATTGCATGAAGGAAAGAGTTTAAAAGCATAAGTTATTGATTTGTGATTTAGTTAATTTTGTGTACAGTTGGTGGCGGTCAACAAACGTTCAAACTTAATTTATTTCTTAAAAATATGCTATAGAAATTCTCCATTGATTGTTTGATAATGAATCGTTTCTTCATAAATTTTATTATTCTTTAAAAATAAATTCTGTAATTTCTTTAAAAATATCTTTTTTATGTTCAACAATAAAGTAAGTTTTCATGTTTTAAGGCAGATTAATAGTCATATCTGTTGGAAATGAGAATCACAAATTACTCACTTTGTTGTAAAGCATAAATGAAGATTCGCCATGTCCTAGTGATAGGCCCAGTGTTTTCTTCGGAATAGAAGATCACAGGTTCGATACCAGCCGTTGTTCAATGACGGGAGTTTGGTATTTCTGCATTGGGGTGGATAATGCAACAGTGAGATTGTATTATGCAAAATACTCCAAAGTTGATTTAAATTGAAACTATTAATAAGAATCTTAAGTAAACTTAATTCATTGTTTCCATTTATTTTGCTGATCGTTATCGATTTATTTTGAGTTCTCTGATATTTTATAATGAAAAACACTAATTTTCAACTAAAGTATTAATTTGTAACTGTGATAGAAGAAAAATTAAAATATTAAATTCCTTATACCAATTAGTTTCCTTTAAACAGTTCATATCATAAATACCCCTTATTGCAAATGCACCTTAATTATAAAAAGTGACATTTTTATTGTTTTTTTATTTTACTCTGAAAAACTAAAACAAAAAAGGGAGTATTGCAGAAAAGGATCTGCATTTTGCATGTCGAAATATAGCAATAAATTGTGTTTATTCAAAAAGTCCCTTAAAATAATATTTCAGAAGGAAATTTTCAGAAGTTTAGGAATACTTTGCTATATTCCCTTCACAGGCAACTATAATTGCGAAAGTGATTCCGAAAATTGTAGTATAATTTTGAACACGAAAACAAATTTCAGAAATATATTTTAAATATTCGACATGATTCAAGTCTATATTAGTGGCGTGATTTTCCTTTGTAATCCAGAGAATGTTTCTAATAGAATTCGGGAATGATTTTGATCCGGTGGGATAGCCCATGATTATCCTGGAAATTTTCCTTTATATTTGGGGAATATAAAATCTATGAGTGGCTGCAAATGGTCATTTATTCATAGCGACAACCAATAACTTATTTCTGTCAATGGTTGGTTAAATACGCCCAAAATCTCAGTTTATGCCTGCAAAATTAACCCAAACTATTATACAGTTTACTACTAAAGACGGTTAGGGCATGCTGAATATATCGTGGTTGTCATTACTCTTTTTATAGATTGTGGTAGTCCCTGAAAATATTATATTATAGTTATATTTTTGGCATTGTCAATCAAAAAATGCCACATTTTCTGGTAATTTCTTTGAATCGATTGTATTCAACTTAGATTCCATCATAAAAATCATTTATTTTGGTCAGGAAACTATAATTACGCCAAAAATCATTTCAATTTAATTCTTGACTGCAAACGGCAGTTTTAATATTACACAAACATTAATTCATTTCTTACGAGCATTACAATTCCTTTTCATGAATTTGCATATTTTTTTTATCAGTGGTTTTTAAAAATTAATTTTATTTCTGCGAAAAAAGGAAAAAACTTTACATTTTTTAAAAAAAAAATCATTATGTCATTTATTCTTCTACGAATTAAATCGCGTTTGATAATTAATTAACAGCATTATCACGTGCTCCTCAATAAAAAAATGTTTTTCTAATTTTCTTTATCTCTAAGGAATCCGTCTCGTCTCTTCGCTGTCTTCTAGACTCCTTAATATTCAGAATTCAAAATATCGACTCAGCCATTCGAACACTTACAACTGACAATGAGTAATAGAACGTCTCCATTTAGGCACTTTTCCGCCAAGATCACCGACCTTTCTCTATCGTTTTAGATGAACGGAAATAATCGTCATCGAAACGTCTCACCCCCAACACTTGTCAATTGATACCACCTCACAAAAGCTCTCCTCTTAATGCATTTTGTATTCCGTCTTAACAAGCGATGCGTTAAATACTTTTTTCTTGCCGTCACTGCTTCGGAAAGCGTCATGCACGTATAGCTCTTTTTCCGCGAGTCCGGTTTCTTATACATGACTGTCAGAACACATGAGAACTGTTTGACCCCTCGGATAAGAGATGGAAAGGGAACTAATATCGTTATTCTTCTAGAACTAAATACAGGTACAGAGATACGGTTTTGTAATTTAAGGAAATTTTTTTCTCATGGTGGCTCACCTGTGTAATTAATGTTTTTCTGCGTTCGTGTTTTCATAAGCACGAAATAATGGCTTAATAAATTTTCACGCGAAGATTTGGTAAATTTTCCAAGACACTTACCGTAATACGGATATCGCAGGTACATCTTAATGTTTTAAATCCCACGAATATTTTAGTAATAATGTATTTATTTGGTTGAAAAACCTAAAACTTTTTATTGAATTACAGCTTATAAGTTACAAAAGAATTACAAACTGAAATTCTTCCAGAAATTTCTCCAGAATTGATGCGAAACACTATAATCTTACTTGTCATATTGTTACTGTAAAAAATGAGAATAAAAATTATTTCTGAAGTCGGATTACTACATAATAGTAAAATGACTGACTTCAGTGATGCCACAAAGTATTTTCACAGTAGTTGTTATAAAAATATTAAAAAATAGAAATTCTCATCAAAATACTATAAATCAAGAATTTTTAAAAATTTGTTACCGTTTTGGAAATAAAAAAAATGTCGACTATCTCTGAAAATTATTTCAATGTTCTTAATAACAATGAAAGACCTCGGTCGAGTTGTCTTGGTTGGTTAGGCCATCGTTCTCGTTACCGGAAGGTAGTGAGTTCGAATCCCGGTTTTATCCGAAAATCCATTATTTTCACTAAGGGCGACTGTGACCAGTAAAATATGCCGTGGTCGCAATGTCCTCCATGTTCTCGTTCTAAATTAATAACTTTGGGGGTCTTAGAAGACACGCCTTGGGTCTTCACTGGCTTCCTATCTCTAAATCGGAAGACCCAGTTGGTGCTGCCATCTTTGAGCCAGTGTCGTACTTCCACCCTCGTGGAAGGGTGTTTTGTTCAAAAACTTAAGAGGAGCTTTTTCTGACTTCATTCGCCCAGTCCCTGACGAGCGAGCTTGACTTCGCCAAGTGTCACAAATAAAAACAACTACACCAGTTGCAAATTTATGCATGGAAACAGAACACAACATTAATTTCAGTATCTCATTTCATGATAGCAGATGATCTTTTCTTTGTCCATTGTTCTTGTTGCCACTTAATGGCAACTTAATTTTTATTGCCAGTAGAAGTTCGATAAATTAGTTCTGTTTATGAATTGTATTTTTCAAAAATAGTATGCTCTGGGTTTGTATAGAATCGGGAAACCAAAATTGTTGAAATTTAAAATATTTCACTATTTCGTTCACATTTTAAAAGTAAACTAAATTTGGTGCAATCAATTATTGTTGATGTTTACTTTTGAAATACTTTTATTCATCTGCATTTTTAAAATATTGAATAATCATTGTGTTTGGTTATATCGATGATGAAAATTGTTTTTATATATAAATTAAAGTTATATTTAGTGCTTTTAATACAATGAAGGAACAAAGTATAATTTCAATATAAATAAAAGAAACTTTGATTTAAAACATTAAGTAAAATTAAAGAATGACATCGAATAAATTGCATTTATCTAAAGAGGTAAGAAATGTTAACCTATTAAGTAACCGTATTATATATATATTTGTTATAATTATAGGCTGGATACAAACAAAAAAATTTGCCAAAAATTAATATATATAATTTTAGTTACTTAGTTTTATTATTTATTGTTTAAAGTAATAAATGTAGTGAAAGAATATTTGAAAATCTGATTTTTATAACATCCATAGACTATTTTTATAATCTTTATCGGCAAAGTATATTTTAATATTGAAACGGATTCATTCTCATCTTAAATAATATGTTGCAGTTTTTTTTCCCCATTTAAAAAACATTACTCTTCCAAAGTAATACAAATTATCCTGACTAAATATTGTTCCCTTGCGCAAAAACCCCATCATCCTTATTTGGGCCATTGTCCTTAAATGTGTAAACTGTATAAGTGGAAAAATTTAGAAAAACACGTTTTAAACGAACGCCATAAAATGAACGTAATATGAGTGTTCATCATCATCGCTTAAAATGAAAAGTGTAACATTAATAATTATTTATTTGATATGCAATTTATAAGAAAAATAAGAGGTGATTATTGGCCTATTTTATAAAAATCTATAATTGAAATACAAGTTACTAAATGTGAAATTGGTTCAATGATATACAGAAATACTTCTTCTCATCATCATAAATAATATATTTTGCTAAATAAAGCTTGGCAATATAAATTTTTAATGAGTCAACATTTAATTTTTTTCATTTGATTTAGCAAAGACGGAATATCTACTGCTAGGAGAATTTAGTTAAAAATTATAAAAAATGTGTACTAGATTTTTAGTGACTAACTTATCACTAATTATAGGGGAGAAAAAATAAAAAATGTTCTAAATTGATGGAAAATTTCTGTTTTGTGAAGCCAAAAAATTTTCACTGGTGTTTAGGATAAAAGTTTTTGTTAAAACATTTTTTTTTTGATAAATACTCATACAAAATTATATTTTTTGCTGTGATAAATCATATTGTATCTTTACACATTTTCAATTCCTTACAATATTATGTTGAGATCACTACTTTTTCTTAATATCGATTCGAAATTTCTGGTTTAAGTAAATATTTTGTTGATAGTAATAATATAAAATGAAATATACTTTAATGTCTTTTATATTTTTATGATAATAATATATGAATGTTATTCAAGAACATTACACTGCTTTTTGTATCTTTTAAACATTTATTTGATTTATTATGACAAAAATTTTGGCTTTTTAAAATCACTATTTCAATGGTATTTTACATTTACTGGAATTAAAAATATATATATAATGCTAGTTTTTTAATTTATTCATTATCAAATAATTTTATAAGTGGAGTAATTTGTTTGTCAAATATGCAATTTGCACTTATCGTTAATTTCGATTACAGGATGAGGCAATTTTTTTTAATCATTTGTTTTTGTGAGTATGCAAAATCATCAGCTGCTTGGCAGCATGACCAGTAACTTTTAAAACTGATATTATCATCCAAATCAATTTTTTAATCTTTCGCTGAATAAAAGACCTGAAATTCCTTTCAATACATCTTTACTCAGCTGCGGCACACTGAATCAATATTATTGTTCTTTTTTTAACTTTCACGGAGGATTAATAAAGGATGAAATCAGAAAAAGAAATGTGTTATCATTTATTCTTTTCTTGAAACTTTTTTTTATCTATACTCAAAGGAAAAAATAGGTATTAGAAATCGTACAAATAATAAGAATAATTAAATTGCTAGTTTGATTATAAAATACGCAAGTGAAGCTTATCAATTTTCAAAAGCAGTAGCTTCTGATTAAAAACATAAACATAGCTTTCGAGGGAAATTTGTAGTTTGGCAACATTACTTTATTTAAAACGCTGTGTTGCACCACGAAAGAGATCTTTAAGTATTGATCTGCTAAAAATAAATTAAGTAAGGTTCTAGACGCTTTAAAAATTTTCTAGTTAAGAAGTTATGAAATATTTAAGTTGGGATTCCTTCCATCCGCGTTCTGATGCCTTACCTATTGTCAGCGTATTGGGAAAAGCGTAAATATGTACTCTGCAGTAGGCAGAAAAACAATATTTTCTTTAATATCTTATATAAACAAATACAATGTGGGAATGCAGAAAAGAGGGAGGATCCAATGCCGTAAATACCATTTTATTCTCAATGGTTACGCTTTGATGACTATTTTAAAGGGCGGAAAAGAACCAGTTTGCTTCTTTCTTGGAGAGAGAAGAGTTAATGAGTGGAATGTTACATCCTTAACTTAGTTTCATTAAGGCATAAACAACTTTAAAAAGCATTTAAATTACGTTTGAAATTAGTTAGAAATACTGTTTAATTAATTTTTGTAAATCAATTTGTAGCACTTCCATATATATTCATTAATTGATACAACAGTTTTTGTTACTATTTTCTGACATTTTATAGTTGAATGCAGTTTTATGTATTAATATATTTTCCTATTTTTACTTGTAAAAATGTTTTCTTATAAATTTGCTGTTATATACTTTTTAGTAATCTTAAAAATAATTTTGTTTTTATTGCTCTATATTTATGCATGATAAAGATATGGGGTAAGGTTCTTTGTTTAATTAAAGAATGGATCTTTTATAAAGGTAATTTAAATTAAAGTATCAACATTACAGCTAAAAAAAAAAATCTTATTTTTGTATTAAAACTGACAAAAATCGCATATAGATTCGATTCAGAGTATTGGAAAATTAGTAAAAAATCTACTTTCTTTTTTTAATCTTAAATATTTCTCTTAAGTGAGTTAAACCTGCTACAACTAACTTATTAACATAAATAACATGTATCTCTCATGCAAATTCTGTGATTATTTGATATCTATATTTTTACCACTTCTCATTCTATTACGAAAATTTTTCATCATCACATAAATAATTTTTTTATTGAAAAAAATAAATGTTTTATTTAATTATATATATATATATATATATATATATATATATATATATATATATATCAGCTGCAGGTAGGTATTACGATTTTGCTATCTTCTTGCATTTTAATCCTGGTAGGTGCTTGGGAGTTTTCAAGAGTTCATTCTATGCGATACATGTTCTACTATCTTTCCCGATAGAAATGCACTTCATATATATGCAAAACCTTTTAGCTGTAAAGCTATCTACTATCAGGAAACAATGTATTTTCAAACAAGCCTTTATACTCAAAAGTTTCTTTTTTTAGTACTTAAAAATGTTAAAATGTTTTCATCTTTTGATTTAGTCAGTTTTAAGCAAGCTATTTTCTCAGTTTGTTACGAAATTTTGTATTGAAATTTATTCTATCATCTCGTTGAAACTACCTCGAAGCATTTCTCGAACAGAAAATGAAAATAATTTTGCACTGTGATGAAAAGAAAATGCCGTTGCTATCTTTTTAGGTCAATGCTACTTGGTTGTATAATCTTCTTTTAACCATTAAATGTCGAATTCAGAGAAACTTTGCTCCTGTCGGTGGAGTTTTCATGACAAGAGTTTATTCAGCTGTTTATAGTTAGTTTCCTCTGCACAATCGACTTTATCTTTGAATTCTCTCTGCAGGCCTTCGTCGACCAGCTCAACGTCGTCCATACCACATCTGCCTGTAAAATCCTCACTAGGGTCTACTCACACATCATCCAACGCTGGAAGAAACGTTGCCAACACCAAGAATATTCCAACGACTGGTTCATCTTCCATTCACAATTCGAATTCTATGCTGGACAAGTTCAAGTTGTTCAATCCTAAAGATAAGAATTCAGATCGAACGAAAGGTAATATATTACCCCCTTAATTCAGTCAAAATAGTTATTTAAATTATACAGATGTTATTTTCATTTCTTGTTTCAGGAAATCCACTCTCAAACAACCAAAATTACATATTATAGATTATCATACTTATTCTTTAATTGTATTTATTTACGTACATAATATTTTTTGTTAAATTTTGCCTACTTCATTTAGATTTTTCATAATTGTATCCACAACAGTATATTTGTTATTTAGTATGTATAATTTATCAAATTTATTTATAATATTTATAATTTAATGTATCTCAGCTAATTGAATAATTACGTTTTAAATGTTTGTCATCTATATATATATATATATATATATATATATAACGGTATCTGTAATAGATAAATTAAAATGCCTCAAGCCAATTAATAAGTTATGAAGTGTATTTAGTCAACAACCAAAAACAGACAGGCTGAACACATACAGAACTATTTGATATGTTCTTTCAAGCTGGCCGATCCCTGAGTGGTTAGCGTTCCTGACACCTAGGCTGTTGGTCCCAGGTTCAAATCCCTGTTTGGGCTTGGGCGTTTCTTTTCTCTCTCTGTGTTTCTTAGTCCTTTCTTCTAAGATGATGGTTGAATGAGGCCCACCCTATAAGCAGGTTTGTGGTGGTGTGATGCATGTAATGCTACTCGCCGGCGTGATTTTGTTCACAGGTGCCTACCGTGTAACGCTAAATGAGTAGCGATTTCTGGCCCTCTTATGGCTAAGGGTTAGTCACCCAATGCTGGGTGTTGGAAATATATGTATATATTCTTTCAAATAAAGATATGAATTACAGCAATTAATTCATATCTTAAAAATCATCGAATTTCTTCATGGTTCTGGTTAAGTAATACTCAGTTTAATTATAAAATTTAAGAAAATTAAATGTACAAATGCACTGATGATAAAATGCCGAAATCTCGATTTAATAATTGTGTTGTTAGTTTCATATGTTCATCCTTTTTATTATTTTTTTTATTTGTGTCATATTCTTAATTTTGAATATACATTTACGACCTAGTGAGTGGCAACAACAAGAGAACGAGCAGCAGCAGTGGCTTCAGTTCTGCACGAAGCGAGAGAAGTGATTCATCCAACAGCATCTGCAGTGAAACAAAGAACGCCCCAGATTCTTCCAAAGAGCTGTCCTCTCCCTCCCCCACCTCTCCACCCTCTGCGAAGCCCCCGCAAATCGGAAGCGCCGTCCCCAAGTGCCAAGTGAAAAAAATTGGTATCATTGGAGGAAATAAGCAAGCTGTGCCTAAATCAAAACCAAATGAAGGTACACAACTGCGGTTTTATATCATTGCTTAGAAGTATAAACTTTCATATTGCTTATGCTCAGTAATATAATTGAACTGACAAATAATATAATTACTAATTATATTTAGTTTCTTCTTTTTAACATACTTTATCTTTACAAATATTTTCCGGGCCTGAATCTATTTGGTTCAATATGTATTGAATATGCTTCGTTCAGCTCGCTTAATTAAATATGTATTTATTTTATAAGGTATTAAATATAAAAAAAAATTCTTCTATTTAATAACTTGTATAAATATGTAATTGCATATTCATCTTAAAATTTAATATAAAAACTCAAACTAATTATAACAATAAAGAAAAAAAATTGGAAATTATAGTAACACCATTTTTTTCGTCACATTCCTAGATGGTCAATGAGCATGTCTATAAACGCATTAAATTTTAATTTATTAACGTGAGCTTGGGCTTACGTTCATGACAAAAAAATAATAAAAAAATAACAATTAATGCGTAAATATAATAATATATAAATTAAGAAAAAATGTTTAAAAGGAATTACTTTTAAATATGTTTTGTTAATCATCTTAAAACCATGGCAGATATTCAAATAATAATATTCTGGCATTTAATATTGTGTAGTTTATCTAAATTAAGTAATTATTATAACTGATTTAATGGTCAAATTATATAAGTTTACATATGTATACCTTTTCATGGAAAATATATACGGTATAATATGTTAATTAATTTTAATTGTCAGAATCATATTGTTTTATATTAATTAAATTTATGTGATTTTAAATAAAAAACTAACTTCTCCTCTTGAAAAAATAAACATAAAGTCTATTTTGTGATTAGTTTTTTTTTAACAAAGCTAAAATATTTTCATGTGAATTTATAAAAATTATTATAATAATATATAAAAAATTTTATTACATAATGTTGTGCGATGTGCTCTTTCGTTTTTCAATTTCGTAAATTTTAATAAGTCAAATAAATAAATTAAGAAAAAAACAATCCAAATGAGAAATTCATAAAACTATTACTTAAATATGTTGCAAATATTTTTTAAATACTGGCTTCTCAATATTTTCTGCAATTTTAATATGATAAAACGTAATAATATTTTATAATTTTCGTATAGATATCAAACTTGAAATATATCAACATGAGGATTGACATTCATAAATTTTAAATTCACTCTGAAAAAAACATTTTAAGTTAAATTCGTGATATTTGTTTTAAAATGTTTAAATATCTATTAATTTATTTTTTATTTTACTCCCATTTTATTTATTTTTTATTTTTGAGGAAGGAGATAATTTGTGATGGAATCAAAATGGCTGTACAAGATGTTATCATTTTCTCATTCATTTAATTTCACTAACTAATTAATCTTTAAATGAGTTTGTTAAATGACTCAACAAATGATGGCTTTTAAATATTGGTATTCTAATGAGGTAATATGTTATAATTTTTTTTAATTTATTAAAAATAAAACATGGAATTAAGTCTAGATTTCACTGCATTGACATTTTTTTTTTTTTTTAAATTTGCTTTTGCTTAAGAATTAATTTAAATTCTTTATTTTCAAACTTTTCTTAAATTCTTAGGAAAAAGTTATTTAAAACGGATTGTCTTATGTATTTTATAATGCCATGATATTATATTTAGTGTGATGCAGTTTTTAACAATTTAAATTTCTAATAACATATTATTTAAGCTGTTTTTGTCATTTATTTTCAATTACTTTCTGTATTTTTATAAAATACTTCCAATTTTTTATATTTCAAAATTTTTTATTAATTAAATTAATTATGTATATGCCTTTAATATACTCACAAATAAGTGAAGAGAAATAATTACAAATAATTATATATTAGTTTGATATTATAGTTAAAATACTATAACCCTTTTTTGACTCATAATAGTTATGGTATTGAAAAATTTTATATATCATTTTTAATTTATGTCCACAATTTGACAAATTTTTATCTTCTAAAATTATGTTTAAAAATAATATATTTCTAATATTAAGCTTATTCTTAAATTATTTTTCAGTATTTTAAAGCGTTATTTAATAAAAATATTTATCATAATTTTTAAAATATTCATGCATTATTTCAAAACAATCTATTATAATTCTAAAACTGACTTTTTTTTTATTTATCCGGATAAGCGTTACAGTAAAATGGTAATGTTTACTGTGATTACTTTATACTCATATATAGAAAATTAAAAAAAAAAAGGGGTATTGTATGATTGTTAAAAATATATGAATTTATTTTCTTAGAAAAATCTTTGTTTCAATGTATATTTTTTATTTTCCTGCTCTTTTGGTTTGACTTATGTTTGCTTTTACTTTTGACTTTTTCAGGCCAAAAGGATCCGATTTCTAGCAAACTTGAACAATTAAAAGCTTCTTCGAAAATTGCGAAGGAAAAGAACAATGAGAAATTAAGCAGATCTATTGACATTTCAAGTAATGAAAAAAGAGATTTTAATCAGACGAACATTACAAAAATTAACCCTGTAACGAATTACGAATCAAAATCTGGAATATCAAAAAAGATTGAAGAAGGCAATGTCCCAGTCAAACCCGATAACCAAATTCGTCAATCCAAAATAGTTTCAAACTTAATTGAGAAATCAGCAAGCGTTTCACCGAGTGCCTCAAGTGTCAGTGTTGTTAGTGACGTCACTGTTATAGATACAACAAATAATCAACATTTACAAGGGAGTCCAGTTCTGCCCCTAACTAATATGGAAAATAACTGTAATGGTCAAGTCGTTTCTTCGCCAAATAGCAGTATACCAAAACCTACTTTAGCAGTCAAAGGAACGACGAAGGTCAGTAAAGACGATAAAATCGCACAAAATTCAGGATCTGAGACGAATTTATCTACAAACTCTCCTCCAAAAACTAAGAAAATACCACACCACGATCCACAAGCAGGCACTAAACTTTCCCGAGAAGATATCTATGTCGCTGTTCATATTGCAGGCCCCAACACACAAGTCTTAGACACTGGGCAAAAATCTTCACCGGACAAAAGGAATATGAACTTCGCCAAGACTGAACGTGCCAAGTCTGAAGGCAGGAGTACAACCCAGACCGGGGTGAGCATTGCTATGGTGTCGCCCATAATGAGCTCAAACCACATGAAGAACACAAAAAGCAATTCTGAAAAGGCTATCAACAGCAGTCCAATTGCCATCGACGATAACAAGCCTCCTAAGTCGAAATCCACATCTAATTTCAAGATGGCCGATCCGATTTATGATACTTGTAGCAAAATGGCTTCAAGGGAGAGTGGCGGAGGATTGTCTACGGACAATTCAACCATTTGGGAAGAAGGAGAGGATATGCTAGTCAACATCAAACCCATGCAGCCCATTGTCCGAGCTTCACCATATGGGTACGTACGGGGTTTGGGCCCATTGTCGTCTCCTAGGACTATGAGCAACCGGATGCAGCCTTCCCTTAGGATCCATTCTGACTATGGAGAGACAGGACGGCTGAATTCTAGCAGGCAGTTCCTGGCCTCCTTGGATTCAGCTCGCATGTACGGAGCTGGTATGAAAAGAGTTTTATCTGGATGCACATCGCTCGATGCCGACTATTCCACTGATGTTGATTCCTACGATATTGCATCGGGATATCTTAGTGACGGAGAAATCCTTCGACCTGGGCTTCCTTGTCGGTCTGATGACATTAATAGCGGATACTTGAGTGAGGGTGGTACACCTGTGTATACCCGAAAAAACATTGGTCGTAGTAGAGATGCAAGCAGAGAACAAAGAATCATAAATGTTCTACAAGATGATAGGTAAAAATCCGTAATTTATTCCTATTTTAAAATTGTTGCATAACATTTAATTTTACATCATCAATAAAAAAATTACTAAATTAGAAATAAATATAACTGTTTTATAATTTATAAAGGAGAAAATAGTATAAAATATAATATTATACAACATAAAAAAAGATATTTCTCCTTATGAAGCAGAATAATAAATAAATCATGATTAAAGAAAATACATTTAATTAAAAAAAATGTTTTTTTTTCTGTTGCTGAAATTTATTATATTATTCATTAATACATCGGATATTCGTATTAAAAAATTATTAAATTAATATTTTTATTTTTTGAATATTTTGTTCTTTATTATTAAATAATTTCTTGAAGCTAATGAAATAAAAAAAATACATTTCATTCATCTTTCCAAAGTATCAAAAAAAAAAAATGCATTTTATTATTATACAACATAAAAAAATAAATTGATAATTATTGAAGAAAAATAAATTTTTTATTTTAAATGTAAGTTTAAGATTACTTTATAGGTTTATAATAAATTAAAATTTTAACTTTAGCATTTCTTTAATATTCATATCTAAGGATTCTATTCAATTGAACGTTCTAATTTACATTGTATAATTTCAATAAAATTAGGGAATTATTAATTTAATTGCATTTTTATAAATGTTAAGTTATGGGTTTATGCATAAACATTTGTTTTAAATTTAAATAGAAAACCATAAAAAAATATATATTTTAGGATCTCCTTTCACCTTTAGTGGTTTTGTGTCAAATGATTTTAGTTCATAATAAAAAAATACTTATGTCCTTAAAATTGATACAAATTGGAAAAATTCAATTTTATGACTTTCTTTGATTTTTCAAGATTATTCTTCCACTAAATTTTTTTATTCACTTACCTACAAATATATGAAGGAAACATAATTTAAATTATTGATTCCTCTTTATATAAAATTTATGTTTAATCAAATTATTCTAAGGGTTAAAGTAAATAAAATTGATGTATTTATTTTATATTTTAATTACTGTTCTATAACATTCTAATTTTGCATGTAATATATTTTTTAATAAATGATCGGTAATTTCCGTGAAATTCAACAACAATAATATATTTAAGTATTTCTGAAAGTCACTAGATGGCAGCACCATATCCTGCTATTGAATCAAAAAAGATATTTTAATTTAATGCAATGGAAAAATGTGTTCTTTGTAAATCATAAAATAATCAAGAATATTAATTGATAGTTTCTTTTATAAAATTATAAATACATTTTAAAAATGGAAAATTTCGTATTAAATTTAGAATTTACATGTAAATATTACTCACAGATAAATATTTTAATTTTAATGTATTGTATTCGAAAATTTTACTTCATTGACCATAAGCACACATTTATTTATTTAAAAAAAACGAATTATTTTAAGTATTTAAAATTATATTTTAGTTTTTTTATATTAAATTTTTCAAACTTTTGATTTATATTTTCCTTTCAAATGATTATATTATAATCATATTTTGAATCTATATTTTTTTTTTAATTTAACGTCAAGATAATTTGGTTCGGTTAATATTATAAACATTTTTTCCCAAAATATTTCTATTTAAGAATATTTATATGAAATAGAATAAATATATTTTTATATTTTAATTTTCCGAAACATATTTTTAAAACATTCTATTTTACTTTCTTCAATATTTTTAAAGACTACTTTTATTTATTTTTATTCGAAAGTTATTAATTATTTTTAATACCTATAGTTTTTTAAATAGTTACTGAACTTTTTATTACTTTGTAAAAAAAAGGATAATTTTTTACATAGCATATTTCTTTTCAATCTAAGGATAATTGTTCATTAATTTCATTGAAATTATTTACTTCATTAAACAATTCGTGGCATAGAAAAAAACTAATGTTCAACTTCCTTTTGTAACAGTTTTTTTGTAATAAGAATGTCAAAAATATAATTGAGAAAAAGTAAATACTTAAAGTTATTATTATTTATAGCAGAAATCATAATTATCAGGGTTTGCGCTTGTAATTGTTATTCATAGTAAGCTTTAAAAATGTTTCTTATGTGATTTTTTTTTGGAAAAAAAATTTTCCGATCATAAAATGTTTTAAATATTTATTGCAACGATAAAATAAAAAAGAATTTGGGACAAAAATTAAAATGATTGTAAAAGTTTAATTCTTACTATGAGTATAGTTAAATTTTTTAGAATGATTAACAATTTCATATTGTTAAAATAGTTTAAGAATGAGCTCCTTCAAGAAAAAATAACCCTCAATTTCTCTTGGAGTAACTGGCGGGCCCCAAATTTCATTGGATGATCTGATTTGTCAAAGGCAATAAAAGAAATATTAGACAAGAAAATTTTATCATTATTTTTATCTATCGTAATTTTACATTAGATTGTTTCACTTTAAAGTTACTGTTTATTTGTTCATTATTTATCATTTTTCAACGAGTATTAACTAAATGATAAAAATTAATATTTTGAAGATAGGAAAAATGGAAGACATTTTAAATCTTCTAATTTCATACGAATTATATCATATTTAATGTATTATTTTTACATTACTATTTCTTTTCTTTTTTTTCCCCAGTGACAAGTTTTCTTATGCGCAGATTTTTTCATGTATTAAAAAATATATGGCATATCCATAATAATACATGGAAACAGTACTTCATCTAATAATCTGTGTGTATA
>JAPDSC010090107.1:0-18781 GCA_026290005.1 Latrodectus geometricus | reverse complement strand
TATATATATATATATATATATATATATATATATATATATATATATATTTATATATATATATTTATTTCTTATGATCACATTTAATCAATTCCCAAAATCGCTCAATCCCTTTTCCGATTTTCAACGCTTATCTTAATCATTTTATTATACTTTACCATCGATAGTAAACTAATAAAAGTTACATTATTTTGAAAGGAAAAAACTTTGAATTAAAGAGAGCTATTGTGTAACTGTTTACATAAAACATTCTTAGCTGTTATTACATATTTTTTATAATCTGGAATTAAGACTCATTTCAGTGTTTTCCAGGAACCTGGGAAAAAAAACAACAGTGAAATTTATCGATACAAAACCATGACGCCAACATGTATTGCAAAACTCTCGTTTCAGATTAGCAAGTACTGCTAAACTGAAACGAGAGTTTTGCAATATATGTTCAGTATTTTCATGCAAATATAATTTTTAAAATGAAAATACTGAATTTTTGTTTATTATCTGAACAGTGAAATATTTTTAATAATGTTTATATAGTTATATTATTCACTTTTAATGTTATTGAAATTATTTTGGTAGTCCGAAAAGTTTAGACTATTAAATCTACACATTATTTACTGTAACCCATTGCAATATCAAAAATTATTATGAATCCTTAATTTAAAGACAAAACAAATCGTTCTCCAGTGGTTGTCTGACTATTGTGATCTTGAGGGTAATGATTAAGGGAACTTTTTTTTAAAAAAAGCGGTACCACACAGCTTCTTACAACATCCAAATACAGGCATTTCTTATCGGAGAATTAAATTGTTCCTAAAGTATTTATTCACGTCGAATACCTTACGAGATCTTTGAATTCGTAGGACTTTTAAAAATAGATGGAGGTTAAGTCCTTACCTCAAAGATCCAATGAATAAATAAGAGTTTATAACTAGATATTGATTATTCAGGATATATTCATTTTTTCAAACTTAAGGATTCAATACTTCTGAAGCATCGAAAATTAAGGAATTTATTCGAATTAAAAACTTATGAAATTGGAAAAGTATTTTAAGGATTAATTTTTTTGTTTCAATGCTTTAATGTGCTTTTAATTTAAAGTATTTGATAATTTGAATTTTCATGAATCGTACTTATTTTTTTTTTTAAATTCGACTTGATTTTTTATATTTTATTAGTAATTTACTCTCATTTCGAATAAAATAGTATTAATGAGGGCAATATATGTTGCATAAATAAATACTTTATTTTCTCAGGGAGCAAAACTAAGTTATTAAAAAAAAGTTCTGTGACTTAGAATTTATTTTCTGACAAACCAATCATTTGTCTGTTAGAAAGCAATGTACTTTAGATAAAAAGAATTTTTGATCAGAATGATAACATTAAAACAAAATATATCATCGAATCGAAATATGTTTTATTAAATTTAAACCAAAGAGCTCAGGAGATAAGAGATAGGGCGCTCAAAACTCTTTTCCGAGTTTCTCCTTGAATGATTACCTCTCTGGTTTCCAATTCAAAAATTCATGGGTTCGATTCCCAGCTTGAGAGTGGGTATTTATAAGTCTGCAAAATTCTTTTTAAAGTGTTGGCCTCGGTCGAATGAACTTACAGGTACAAGAAAGTGAATATAAACCAAAGCTAAACCTTGAAAGACCAAATTTAGAGTTTTTTTTTTTAATCACTAATGGTTCTCGTTCCTGTAATATAATTGTTTCGTCGTTCATTAGATTATTTTATTCATGTTTTATTATGAATTTCATTTCATTTTTTACTTATACATTTTTTTTTCAGGACTTAGCCTCATCTAAGAAAAATTCTATTCCCCCCATACTTTATGAAAAATTGGAAATGGGGCAATGTCGAATAATAATTTTACCCAATTCTTAATCAAGAAAATATTTCTAAAATTATGTAATTCAAGTTTATTTTTACACCGAATTAAGTTCTATACATATTTTACATACTTGCTTGTATATTTTTCTTTATTTTAAATATTTCTGATAATAGATTATTTTCCTTAATTTAAATTAAGGAAATTATATATATTGAGGTAAAACCCAATTCACATAAAAATATTTTGTTAATTTTTCGTCTATTATATTTTATTTGGGAATTATATTTGAGTACAATGTTTTTATTAAAAGGGTTTCATGCAGATATTGCCCTAAAATTAACTTATAATTTAATATAATTTTGGATTTTAATCAATTTTTCAATAGTTTGAAACGCTTAGTATATTCTAGAACTTGCAATAATTTCAGTTTTCAAGGATGAGCTTCATTCGCCTACATTTTCGAGACTTATTACGTTTGGCTGATATCCTTGGAGTTAGAATACTCATTAAAACCGATATCATTTCGCTACATTTTCCTAAAAATAGCAACTAGTAATTCCGAAAGCATCAGTATAATCGCTGCGAAAAAGCGCCATCTCGACCTTTGTTGGACGGAGTGCACATAGCATCGTGCTCACCTCCGTTGCCATGGTGATATGACGCATCTCGGTCCCCTCTTCCACATTCGGAGTTGCTGTCGTCAGAAAAGAATTTCGTGTGAAAGCTTTTACTCTGGTGTTTTTAGAAGGGGCCACGTGAAAACCCGAACACTCTCGGAAATGTTCCCCACGTAAGTATTTCGAGAAAAGAACACTTTCGAAGTTTACATTTGAGTTAGTAAGTCTGTAAAGCGGAATTTATGTATTTTTTCATGCATTCGATTTATAGTTTATTTGATTTGTAAATCAAACAGCGATGAGTTGGATTGAAGCATCGGAAATAATTTCTTAATCAATCTGTTTAGTATAAGTGTGGATGTATCAAAGGTTGGATGATATGATCATGAAATATGATAATGATTTCGAGTACTCTGTATTGAATTGGAGATTTTTCTCTTTTTATTTTCTTTTTTTCCTGCGAGAAGGAAATGGTTTTATCGGAATCTCCGATCGTGAAAACGCAGAGGCTGCGCTCGGCGTTACTATAGCAACGAGTGGATGTGCTTTAAGGGGAAAGGATGATTTTACTCATTGATTAGAGCTTGCCGGTTAAATTAGTACTATAAAGCACTGTTTTTTTTCTCTCATTTATTCCATTTCTTGGATTAAAATTTGAAAAATTATTATTTTTAATTGTGTTTTAGTTCAAATCATTTCTGTTAAATTAAATTTATTTTGATGAGCAAAAAATTTTTTAAACATTTCAAAATTGATGCATATTTTATATTTAATAAATTTATTTAAAACTACAAATATTAAGATTTTTATTTTGAATTACAATACCACAATTACTATTATCATAATTTTTATATTTAATTAAAAAATTCTTTATCATAAATTAAAAATACAATTAATTGGGGGCAAATGAAGTCTATTTAAAATATTTTAGCAATAAGGCAAAAAAATCTGTCTGAAATTAATTTGAAATTTTTACTGTACAATGAATGTGTTAGCTTATGTTGTAAATTATAAATTTATTTAAAAAAAATCTGTTGAACATTAAAAGAGTAAGAAGGAATTTCACATCTCAAAACTAATATAATTGGAGAATGTAATGCATATATGATAATTAATGGGAAAATTATTATAATTATCTTGAAAGTTATGGTCCTTCACTAAAAATACTTTCAATTTTGTAAAAGCAGTATATTGTGACATTTATGTAATTTTTCTAAACCGTGTTCATTGATAATTTTATTAGATTATTATCCAATGAACATGATTTATATACATTAATAATTCGATTATACATTTTTATTAACAAAATAAATTATATTACTAGTATAATAAGCTGTTTTAAGCCATTTGATCTACTTTTTATTGACATAAATATTTAAAGCTTTAAATTACATCCTTCACACAACATCAAAATTGCAACATTAGCAAATATAACATTGAGCAAAGACTCACATGTTTAATATCAATAAATGTAAATAGTAAAACTATCAGAATAAAAGAATACTTTAACTGAAGAATTCACAATTGTTTGTTGTGGCTTTTATTATTGCCTCTTAAAATGCATTTTGTATTGCCTATTGAAACATTTTAACAATTATGACTATAAACATTACATTTTGAATCAGTAAATATAAGGAATGATCAACTTAGTGTTTAAAATACTGCTTTATAAAGGAGTATTTTAAACACTAAGCTAATCACTCATATTTAATGATTCAAATTCACTCTATAAAGTGAAGTAGAATAATTCACTTTAGGAAATGAATTAGTCCAAAAATTGAGAATCATGCTGTTCTTGTAATTGCTTCCACTTAATCTCAACATCTCTGACACTGCTAAAGGTACCTTGAATAATATGTTGAAAAATTTTCCAGAAAACTGGCTTACAAGTAATAGCAAAATGTAATGAGTATATTGTAAAACAAGGTTTTCTTACATTTTCTAGGAATTATTAAAAATTAAAACACAAATATTTTATCAGAGATGGCAATATTACATGTATCATTGTATTGTGGCAAAATAGAAGTACTAATCATAAGATCTTTAGAGAAGAGTAATTTGAACTTTTATTAAGACATTAATTATGTTTGAATTTGAAGAATTAGATATCAACAATATAATTCTGCCTTTTTTTTTTTTTTTTTTTTTTTTTTATCTTCAATTACTTTTAGTTGTAACTGAAAAGAAGACACATATTAGCAATATAATCATTACATTTTATTGTCTGCTGTCTCTTAAGAACTATACTTCATAGTTATTTCTTCCAATGAGATCAAATTTTGTTAATTCAGAAAAGATGCCTCATAAATGATTGTGACAAGTTAAGATCCTGCCATGTCCATCACAGTACCAGGATTTAACTTTTTTAAAGGACTATTTGGGATATTAGGTTTGATATTTTCTCTATATACAGATATAAAAACCCAAAAGCACATTTTGTTGTCAAATGCATCTGGATTTTAATGAACATATGTGTACCATTACTATGGTATGCATTGCATTTTAAATAAAATTATTGCCAAAAAATCTTCCCAAAATGTATTTTTGAGAATTATTTATTTTACAAATATTTAGATCGAAAAATCAATTCATATGCAGTTGGGTAATTTTTGGTAAAATGAATATTTTTATTCGAAAAGGGCATATGTAAATATGTAAATTTATGTCAGAAAAATTATTATTTACTTTCTCTGTTACAAGTAGTACATTTGTTGTAAAAATGTGATTATTTTTTTGTTACTTGTTATTTATTACAGATGATCTGGTGACTTAATCAGTTTTCCAATCTTGTTAGTTTTGCAATCCCTACTTCAGTAATGCTTAGAAGTTTTTTTATATTTTATTTTATACGATAGTTTTAAATTAGATTTGTGTTAAGAATGCTATTTTACACACACACAATAAGCAAACTACACATAACTACTCCTCCCTAATTTTAGTTTTTGGCTCTATTATTTAGTCTCAGGTAAAGTTTTCCCATCCCCATAGAAGCAAAATTGAAAGCAAATAATTTTCTTCAATTAAATTGTATACATTGTAAAAAAAATAACTCGTAATTAGTTATTTTTATTTAAATTCTGTTAATAAAGTTTTATTTTTGTGTTATACAGGACTATTTTCATGAATTGTTTATACTCACCTGTGAATTTATTAATGCATGTGATTGTGAATTTAGTGCATGGCTAAAATTAATTATTCAAGTTATTAAGTTTTCATTTTAAAATTTCAAACTATTCTGTTGGTGCATAATTTTACAGTAAATACTTCCTTATGGTTTGAATGTGCTTTTAACTAAAGTACAATTTAAGTACTCCCTAATGGGTTGTTGAATGTCTAAATGTGTAATTAATCTGATTTTTGAGTGTGCTCTTTATTAATGGACAAAATATTTCATTTTATTTTATAAATTTAATTAACTAGAGAGAACAATAATTCATTGTAATTTGTGTTTCAAAAAATTAATTGATCATTTTGCCTAAAATTCATCTGAAAATCTTAAAATTAAAAAACTTATATATTAATAATGTCATATGAAAAATGTCTTACCATTCATTTAATTAAATATTATTTAACTGTATCACATTACTTTATGTAATCATGAATTTAATATTGTCCACTGAGATTTGTTTGTTTACTTTTTTAATGGTCAGGAAGATATCCTAAAATAGAACTATATTTTAATGTAAACACAATAAAAATTAATAACTATTTTTCCTTGGAAATTGAAATTTATTTAAATTTATCTTGTGCAGAAATAATTAATTGCACAAAAATGTTATTGACATTTTTTTATTACTTTTTTTAGATAAAGTTTGAATTCCTTTCCTAAAGAGTAATGCTTCAAGGATCATAGTAAAAGTGAGTTATTTTTAGATTTAAATATATGGCTGTTCATATTGATATATTCAGTATTCCATGTGGCATTGATATTTTAATATATGAAATTGATATTTTTTATATATGTATAAAACACATGCTTCTCCTGCATATGTAACTGCTTAAAAAACGTAATTAAATAAAAAATGAAGATTTATCTAGAAAATATTTTTTATTCAAATTTAATACCTCTTGTATTAGAAAATAATCTTCAATTTCTTGCGTTTTTGTTATTAGTCTACAAAACTTATTATTTTCTTATTATTACTTATTATTTCTACTTATACTTATTCTATTTATATTAACTGCTTATTATTTCTTTTTAAACAAATGAGACCAGATGATCATTTTCCTATTATCATGGTTTTCAAAACAGTGTTGAAGAAATGTTGTAATTAAAGATTATCTGTAAAACATTTTTTTTGTGTTCTATAATACGTAGGAAATTAAGTTTTAGGAACTTTTGTTTATTTAAAATACAACTAATTAAATTGTGTTACACAAAAGGTAAATAAATACTGAATTGCAATATAGATCTTTTCTTTGTACTGACTTTTAATAAGCTTTTTCCATTCAGTTTGTTAATAGCTCAGAAATATTTCACTTTGGTTGTTAATAAAATCAAATTTCAATAATAATTATTAAATACCAAGAATTTATATTTTGTTTGTATCTGACAGTTTTGAAAAATTTTGATTTTATAGGAAATATTTACAAAAAGTTATTTTTATTCCTTTCCCTGATAGCATAAGATTTATTCAAAAGTTTTATGCATCTTGCAGAAGAAATTATTAATTATTTCTAAGTATAGTATATTATATTTAGAAATAATTATTATATATTTTTTTGTATTTATTTTGAAAAAAATAAAGTGTTTAATATATCTTTCTGGATTGATTTAGCAATTTTGCAGCAACAATATGAGGCTTGGTAAATAGAAGAAAAACCATATTTTTTCCAAAAACATTTTATTTCTTGTTTAAGATAGTTTGTTGTAATTTTCTTAGAATTTTATAATAACTGTTTACTTTAATTGTAGTGCTTTTGGCATGATTTGAGCTTAATAAAGTCAGAAATTATAATGTAGGAATTCTGAAGCAATTGATTTAGCCATTGTAAAGGTTTATATATAGGAAATGATTATTTACACACAGAAATAAAGCTTCATGCATGTAATATAAACCCCTATTAAATAGTTATATTTTTATTTTTAAAACTAGATGGTCATTATTTTCTGGATGAGCTTTGTAGTAGTTTTTTTTTTTTTTTTATATTTTTCTTCCATTTATATTTTATTGTAGTTGAAATAAATTATTGCAAAAATATTTATTTTGAACTTAAAACTTATTATTATTTTCAATTAAAATAAACCAAATTCAGTATGCTAATTTTTTGTTGATGAAAATAAATATATATTACAATGAATTTTTTTACATTTATTCTGCTCATCTATTGGAATATTCTAGGAATTATTCTAGATAATAAAAATAGTATTGTCTTAAAATTTAAAAAAATATTAATTTGAAATAAGGACTCTCACAATAATACAGCATACAATAAAATAGTTTATATTAAAATGTTAAATGAAAGTAATAAATGCTAAAAAATACCAAATATTTTTATAAAAACTCTTAAGTTGAAAATAAATAAATATTATAAAATTTAAATAAAAAATTAATTTAAACAAATTTTACTGTTGAATGTACTAAAATGTGCAAAGGAAAGTAGCCAGTCAGCAAATAAGTTCTTTACAGAATATTATTTATGATTTTTTAATTTCAGTGAATCAAAATGATTCTGTAAACTGCTCAAGATTTAGTTCTTGAATTTTAAAGGCTTAAGATTCTTTTTCAACTATAATTTTTTATTTTTTCTATAATAAATAATCTTTTGTTTTGTAACTACATAGGTATATAGTCCTTAATGAATACAAAGTTAAAATTATTTTCCTGAATGTATGCGATGATTTGTGTTATTTTTATAATTGTATTTGACAATTTCTAGAAGTGGATCTCTCATGGCTGTTGAAGATCATGCTGAAGAAGATAAATCTGTTCTTGGTATGACAACTCATATCAAGCATAATCCAAATGGCATGCTTTCTACTGGGAGATCTATTACACCCAGTAACTTATATGGTTCAAATTCTGAGAAAGAACCTAATGGAATTGAAGATGATGAATTAACCAGTCTAGCATGGCTTCAAGATACAAATTTGCTGAAAAACTTCCAGATGGGCAATTATGGTATAGAAGGTGAAGAAGTATTAAGTGATGCACCATCGAGTGACTGTTTAGAAGAAACTATTGAGCATGTCACAATCAATGGGAGTGAAAGCAGTGATCAGAGTGTGAATGAAATTGCCACACCTCACTCGCCTTACAATCCAGCTCTCCATGCCAACTCTAAGCCTCCATTTTCTTTCAGTTGCCTCATTTTCATGGCTATTGAAGAGTCAACAACCAAAGCTTTACCTGTTAAAGATATATATAATTGGATTTTGACTCGTTTTCCTTACTTTCAAACTGCTCCTACTGGTTGGAAAAATTCTGTGCGACATAATCTTTCGCTGAGCAAGTGCTTTCGGAAAGTTGAAAAAGAGAAAGGCCAGGTATGAAATACAATGACTGTCTTTATAATTTTAATTCAGTTGTTCTTTCTTGGTTTTTACTTATTATTCTTTATCTTTGCAAGATGGAGAATAATATGAAACCAAGAAAAATAATGTGTAATAAATATCTGAATTCTTTTTAATTCCTTGAAATTTATATTCTTTCTATAAACTCTTTCTATTTTCTGGTTGAAATATATATAATGGATATTGGCGGAAGTAGGTAATTGCTTAGATAATGAAATTCTCTCTAGATTGTGCTTCAGAATTACATGGAACTACCTCTAGAAATATCTTTCTTTCTCTAATCTTAAATATAGAAAAACTTTTTTTTTCAAAAGTTTTTAGTTATTTTTAAAAGCTCAGTAAATTTTTTTTTTCAAAAGTGATGGCTGGATTACTTCTTATTTAAAACTTTATAATTAATAATTAACATTTTAGTATTTAACACACATTACAAGGGTATGATTTATTTTGGAAGGGAATTTTTTCAAAAATTGAACAGAATCAAACTACTATAAAAACTTAAATTTTTCTGAGATGATACAGTTATCTTCTTAGAAATATATTGCAAAAATTATAAGTAATTACATATCGAGTCATTTGCTACATTGAAAGTTATAGGCACAGAAGAAGAATCTTCGAAAAACAAATCAATGCAACCATAACCATCTATTATATGCAAATTATTGAAATGCTTAAAATATTGAGATTTATTCATTTGTTTTTTTCTAAGAATTGTAATACAAAAGATATAAATAAAGAAGAATTTATATTTTTCATGTTTAAATAATTTAGTTTTTCATTTACTTTTAACCTTAGTAAATTAGAAAAATAATAACCTGCTAATTTCTTTGTGGTAAACGTATTTTGATTTGACTCAAAATATTAACCTATTGGAAAATTCATTGTATTAAATTCTAAATGACAACATAAAATATGGGTTAATTTTTTAATTTAGTACATCTATAAAAGTATATAAAATATACTGTATTTGTAAAGATTTATGATAAAACACTGATATAAGATAATACTTTTGTACTTAACAAATTTTTTTATACATTCTTTGATAAGACTTTTATTATGTACTTTAACATATTTTTTGTAGTATCATTTTTTATTTTCTTCATTGACTATCAATAAATTAGTTAAGAAAGGGAAAAAAATATACATTTAGTAGATATTTATGTGAATTCAATCTAGTATAAACCTTCAATAAAACTGCAAAAATAAGCATGTATTTTGTCTTATTTGTTTTGAAATTCATCACTTTCTATTTTCCTCTTTTCTAGATATTGAACCTCTGAAACATTAAGATTCTATAATAATGCAAGTTTTGAATGTTTAAAATTCACAAAATTAAATAAGAATATCAAGCCTGAAATTTCATCTGAAATTCTCAGTTTAATGAGAGTAGAATAGCTTTATTTTCTCCTTTTAGAGTAAGATGAGTCACACCTGAAAAAAGAGAAAGTAGAAGCCTTTCGTAAATGATATATTCATAAAATAAATAGCCATTGTGTGCAAAAAATTACCATTGGAGTGACCAAAGTAAATCTTTTTTTCTTTCTTAGTATTACTGGAATAAATACAGAATAACTTGCTGCATTTGATTTTTTTATCTTTCTAATAGTGTAATTTTGATACACTAATAAGAATACCATTTACAATAAAATTAATAAATATATTTATATAATTAAGTTTTAATTAAATCAAGTAATGAATAGGTTTTTTTTACTTTTAGAACATTGGAAAAGGATCATTATGGTGTATTGATCCAGAGTTCCGTCCCAATCTTGTACAAGCCTTACAAAAAGCACCAAGCATGGCAAATGTGGAGTTCAGCAAGTACTCATCCTTTTCTCCAACTTCACTGCCGAATGGCAAATTGGACAGGTATATTAGCAATATTGCTGTTGATTAAAGAAGCTGAAAACAAAATGGTATAATTTTGTAATTAGAATTATTGTAAATTTTGTCTGCTTTGCAAGATATATACTTATTTTATTACTTATTCTGCCAATTATAACTAGTGAAATTATGTTATTTGGTGAAAATGTTACAGTGAGGGATTTAAGTTAAAAAATTTCATCACTTTGCTTAGTAAAAAATCTGTGCTATAAATTTTAAATTTTTGATAAATTCGAACTTGCATTACTTTTGATCATAATATAAAATAGGAATTTTTTATAACTCCTTCAGAAAACTAAAAACTAGGTTTAGTTTTGTTGGTGAAATTGAACATTTAAATGTCCTTTTCATAAAAAATATTTTTCTCTCTACAAGTACACATATTTTCATACAAAAATTTTTATGAATTCAAAATATATGTATTTTTATTACCTCCTTAATTGTATGTTGTCTAAGTTACAAAAAATTTTTGTAGTGTAAGAATTTTATTTTATATTATATTGTGCACTTTAATCTTAAAGCTTGCCATATTTCAAGGATTAAAAATATTTTCATTGTAATTATTTTTATAACTTATTTAAAGAAAAATCTGAATTGCAGATTTTAAACAACTCTTAAACTTTATGATATGAAGTTTAATGGATGATTAGGAGTTATAAATGATAGTTATGATTGCTTCCCATTTATTCAAAATCTATTGTTAATTGAGAAACGGTATGAATATTTTAAATTCTGATGATTGAGTGATAAAGATTTGACATTGTCATTTTACTCAAGACTTTTTTTAAAAGATAATTTTAATATCCTATACTTTTAAATTTGAAAATTTTGCATTCTTGATATTAAAGAATATGTCAAGAAAAATAACAGTGACTAAAAATATTAAATAAAAACTATAGGAAAACTTTTGCATAGGAAGGAATTTTAACAATTTGTCTGAAACTGTGTATAATTACAAAGAAATGTGTTGCTGAAGTAAGTAATAAATAAAAATGTATTAACTTTTATACACTGCATATAGGTAGAAAAATTATGTATAAATAAATGTGGTTGAAAACTGTGCACTGTTATTGTATCCTTTCTAAAAAATTCATTTTTCTTGTCCCATTTTTGAAATGTTTACATAAAGAGAATGAATAAAAGGAGTTAAAAATTTGGTATTTTTATAATAAGCAATGATATCTTAATCATAATGAAATGAATTTTTTTTATCTAAATAAAAAATTGACTTGCTCTGGCCTTTGGTTTAAGAGTTTGAGTTTGAATCCCTCTTAGGCTTGATTGTTTGTAGCGATTCAGATTCACTTTGAAACTGTAGGTCCTGTTTAATGTAGCTCTCATGTGTAAAAAATGATCATTGAATGACTATCAAAACAAACCAAAAAATTGACTTAAGAAATTGTGCTCTTGATTAAATTAGTTCTATGATCATAATTTTTCCATTGTTTACAGCCAATAAAAATAATAAATGATAATTTTTTTTAATTACAATTATTTGAATGTAGGTGGCCATAAAGACTTTATAAACTATTTTATTGAAGTCTGGTAATACTGTATTTTTCTAAACATTTTATAGCAACATTATTTTTTAAAATAAAGAAATTGTAATTGGTGTATGCTGTTTAAACTTTTATCATTTATTAAATTTTCTAAGAATTCTCTTAATATACTTTTCATATTAATTTATAGTAAAATTTTTAAATATTCTCTGAATTTGATTACCTGTTTTCCAATTTTTATATAATACTATTCTCATTTTTTACTATAAATTGATTAATTTTTTGGATGATTGTCAAACTTAAGATACTGCAAATTGCTTTGAGTTTATTTCATATTATTTTAAAAATAGGTAATATTCAAAGATATACTTCATTCTTAAAATTAAATAATAATTTTGAGAAGGAAGTTTGGTTAAATTTTATAATCTTTACCATTTTCAATACTGTACTCTCTTAGCTATAAATTAATTTGAAAAAAAAATTAAAATTAGAGAAATTAGAATTGTCCTCAACTATTTTAGGTTTTGTGTTTACTTTTTTGATAATAAAGCTGTAATTTTATTAATTGATAATGAAGGATAAATAAATTATTTGTTTAAAGTGTTATAAGATTTTATTGAGAATGTTAATTAAAAATTTTAAAAGTAAAAAGTATATAATTATGTGTATATTGCTAAATTTATTGATTACATACAATTATTCTTAAATTTATGGATTATTTTTATTTTCATTTTTATCAAGATAATGCTTGAGCATATCATTCATTAAGTTTCATTTATTTCATTCATATGTAAATTTAAAAAATAATAAGTTTGCACATGTTAATGAAGTAAATGAATTTAATTTATTAATTATTGTAGAGATTTTATGTTTAATTCAGTGATTCTCAACCTGTGGGGCGCGCCCCCCTAGGGGGGCGCGATTACACTAATGGGGGACGCGAGCATATCCAAGAGAAAATGCTATTTAAAAAAAATTGATAAAGTGACTGAAAGGACAGAACACACACACATATACAAAACAAAATACATTTCCAAAACAAAATACATACGTTTACGTACTCACTATGAAGCGTTTCCAAATGTCGTTTAAGTTTATTAGGTTTCATGCTGTCTGCCGCCAACATTTTTGAGCAAATGATACACAGGGGCCTTTCTTCTTCATTTACTTCAGTACTAGTGAACCCAAAATTTAAGTATTCTTGAGAATATTTTCTTGATTTTATTTTCGGAACCACGCTCATCTGTGTACTTGTTGATGCTTGTCTATCGTCTAATGCTCGCTTACGCCCGCTTAAAAATTTATCCATGATTCTGCATAAGTCTGCTGCCATGAATATTTAATACGGGGAATTGCAATTACACGGAAATATATATAATATACACATTCAGAATAGATTCAATAGGATAGAAGGATCGGCTCAAATGAGATTGTCTGGAATTGAAATTGGCGTCATAGAACTTTCTCCTTCTCCCTATGAGAAAACATTTGTTCACATCTGCTCACGCTCCTAGCTTAATTTTTTGCTGACCAGACAAATCGAAGCTTCTCGCGAAACCGAGAGAATGCCCGACATGGCGGGACGCAAGAGCAATAAAAAAGCATAGGATTCTTGTTTTTTCAATGCTGAGGATCGGTGTTGCAAAATGTCAATAAATTTCGGTATTCTTGATAATTTGTAAAGTTTAAAATTAAGGTTGTAGTGTAGGTTTAGCGCCAAAATACTCAAAATACATTATTAGTGTATATATTTTATTGTACGCGGTGGGGAGGGGGGGGGGCGATGAAAATTATGATTGAAAATTGGGCCGTGAATAATAAAAGGTTGAGAAACACTGGTTTAATTGTATTACTCTTGTATTTTATACTTAAATTATTAAAAATTATTATGGAATTTTGTTTAATATTGTGGACTTAATCCATGAAATTTCCAATTATGTCTAGTAGTTATTTTAGTTATGCTTATATTTTACTAGAATAAATTATTTTAAATTCTCACTAGTAGGAGGGATAATTTACCCCAATATTTGAAAGAAGTTTACTTCTAAATTTATAAAAATCTACATTTGCTTCAATTAGTAACATTGTATTTATTATAGAAATCTACATTTTATATTTAAATATAATCCAATTTTACATTAGAAATTAAAAATTTTTTTCTAACCTGTGCATTACATTCATTAAATTCATACTTTTGATGTTATAATGGAAACAATCTAATTTAAATGTTAGTTAATATATTTAAATATAATGATTCCTTACAATATAAAGTGATTACTTTATTTTAAGTATTTAGTGATTCCTAGTAATTCTTGTCCTTTATACCTAGTGATTCATGGAACACATTAAAATGTATTTGAAAAATTTGTTTTCATAAGATTTGTTGCAAAAAATGTTGAGATTTTGCTTGCTTTAAATTTTAAAAATGTACTGAATATACAATTAAAATAATATTGAGTGCATATATACTTACTATTTGAAAATTTTATCTAAATGAATATATAATATATTTTTAAAAATTACTCTTAATGTACATTTATAACTCATTAAGTTTCAACTATTAAATATAATTTGAATAATAATAACTATAGTTTAAAAACTATTTTCATACTGTTATTTAAAAAAAAATTATACCTTTTATAAGTAATACAAAGAGTGATTTTTAAAGTATTTATTTTTTATTTATAAATTAATAAGCAATGCATAATAATTATGTTTTAAATAATATTCTAAGTTAATATTAAAAATAAGATACAAATGATTCTTAATGAGAAAGAAAAACCTTATTCCTAAGATGAAGTTCCATTTTTCCTACAAAATTTTTGACATTTACATTGTATTTCAATATATATAATATATATATATATATATATATATATATATATATATATATATATATAATCTTTTTAACAAAAATTATATTTCATCTTTGATTTATATTTATGCTCTAATCATAAAGAAAATATTATAACAAATTGAAATATACTAAAACCTTTTTACTGATCTTTCATATCAAACTAACAATACTTTTTTATTTTATATTTTTAGTGAAATTAAGCCCTGTCTTTTAGTGTCTTCCCAAGAAACAATACAGATTCCTTCCCCAGGTTAGATCTTTATTAAACTTGTGTGGCATAATAAATGTTAAAGTTATATGTAATGGGAATTTGTTTTTTAAATGTATATTCAATACTTATTTCTTGTATCTTTTCTTTGTGAAATGTCCAAATTGTTTGTATATGTTTAAAATATTTTCTATTGGTAAGTAACATGTGTCTTTGTTTTTTAGAGCTTTTTCCTTTTCTTTCACGTCGCCTTGCAAGTAGTATGAAAGGTGTGTTAATTTTCTTTTATATTTAATTTGTAAAATATTAACATACTTAATATATGATATTTTAAGAGAATTGAACATTAATATCTTTTATTTTGTATTAATTATTTTAAGGTATGTAAGACATAAGATTTTGTGTGAACATAAGTGAAATTTAAATAATTTTACAATGAAAAATTTCTAAGGTATATATGTAAACCTTGAATTTAAATATAAGTATTAATATTTGTTATTAGTTTAAATTTTTGTTATTAGTATTAATATTTTGAATAATTTTTTGTTAGATCCAGAAGTTGATGCGGCAGCTACAATGCTAACTTTGAAAAATTCTCCAAGGGGTCTTTCCCAAAGTAAGTGTTTGTTCATATTATGAAATGAAATAAGAATTTTTAAGTTTTTTTTAAATAAAAAAAAATGTTTTGTGATTATAATTTAATGTGATAAAAATATTAGATATTTTGTATAGTTTCTGAAATTCTTCATTGCTTTAAATTAGTTCATATTTTATAACTTTTAATTTCTTCCACATTAAAATCATTTTCGCTTTTCACTTTGATTACCTCATGAAATCTTGTAAAAATATTTAAGAAAATACAACACTGTTTATATAAATAAACTAGAAAATAGTTCAAGTTTTATTAAAAGACGAAGTGAATAAGGAAAATAGCTATGCACATTGTAGCATCAATTATCTTTGCATACTTATTATTTTTTAGAAATAAGAATTCTTATTTCTGAAAAATAAAAGTATGTTAAATTAAAAAAATATTAAAAAAATTAATTTATTTTTAATATTGAACAAATTTTTAATATTCTTTCTCATCCATCATTATGTTTACACATCATTATGTGTTTATTGTTTGTATTTAATCTTAAGAAAATGTTATCAATAAGTTTATAGGTACATTATTAATATGTATATAATATCAACTGCCCCTAAAAATTATTTTATATGGATGATTTTTAAGAATTCTACCATTTTAAAAGGCAATGAACTTTTACATAGCTATCTTAAATTTCGGAAGTAATTTTCTCTTAATTAAATGTAATGAAAATTACAACCAAGGAAAACATTTTACTGAAAATTTTCTTAATTCCTTTACAACAAAATTTTTAATCTTATTTTGGTATAAATGGAATGACTCTAAAATAAACAAATTTGTTAGAAAATAATTTAATTTTAAAAATACTCTTCATTTTTAAAGTTTCCATTAAAATGAGCTGAAAATAATTTAGATTTTGTGTTTTAATGTCCTTACTAGATAGAAATTAAGTTATAATAGCTAAAGTATCCGTGCAGAACAGAAGATGGAATTTCTTTAAAAACTGTAAGTAGTTATTTTAATATCAATGACAAAGAAATTAATAGAAAAGTACTTATTGCAATACTCTACAATCTGGAATATTTCATTTCTTTATCTTTGAACGGTGAGGAGCAACAAATCAAGTAACTTAAATAAAATACAGAAGCTCCCTTTGTAATTGTTAAATTAATAAAAATAATGAAAATTGAACATTATAAGTATTCCTGTTTTGACTAAAAATGTTTTTATATATATTTTAAATATATAGTAAAGTGGTAGAAAAATTAAAATTATTTAAAGAATTAAGAATACTAAAAGTAATTCATTTCTATTTTAGCTGTATTCGTGTGATACTTTTGAAATATTAAAACATATTAAATCATATTTAAATAATAAATAATACTAATAGTTTTTTCAAGTATTCTTTTTTGTCATTTGAAAGATATAATTGCAAAGTATGATGTGTATACTTAACTAGATACTTTTAGCTATATATATATAAATAAAAAAAATGAATATATATTCAATATGGGAATGTTGGTTGGTGCCTTCCAAAATTTACTGTAACTTATGGAAAACTTTTTAAACTTAGGAAATAAATTCTTCAAATCTATTTTTTTGTTAGTTTTGTGATATTATTCAAAATATTCTATATTGAAAACAAGGTTTCTTAGTTTAGAAACAGCGATTTCTATCTTTCAATATCAAAATCAAATGTTATGAAATTGCTGATTGATAAATATTTGATTATTTATCCATATATTTTTGAAATAATATTAAATAGTAATTGCAATTAATATTTAGAATAATTATTTTTTGCCATATAAAAGAGTTAATATATTACTGTAACTGAGGATCTATACAAGGGTTTAATTTTTAATTGTATTTTTGTCTCTTTTTATTGGTCAAAATGAATTTGTAAAAACTATTTGAAACATTAATGTTTTATTTTTAAATTTTGTAATGTAAAAAAAATTATCAATTCTAAAATAATTCACAAATAAAAAATTATTATTTATATTTAGTTTTAGCTAATTTTAAAAACATCCAAAATTATCTGGAATACAGGAAAAAAATTGTAAAAAATAATCTTAAATATATGAATAAATTGTGTAAAAATGTTAATTTTGAATATTTCTTTCTTAAGTGCAAATTTTTTTTAGTTCTTTGTAAGTATACTTCTGTAGTAAGTGAATACATTAATATTTGTTTCAGTCCTTTGTTCATATTTTAATCCTGAAGTAAGTCCTGAAATTTTTAACTTTGTGATAAGTTTCAAAATTATTTATTATAAATAAAAGTATTTTTGTTTGCAAAAATTTAGAAATTGCTTTAATTTTTGTTGTTCACGATTTTTATTTATTTATTTTTTTTTTACATTTTATTTTGTTTATTTTTTTTTCCTGTTTATTATAACTAATAAAAATGTTTTATGCCTAAATTGCCTACCTGAAAAAAAAAATGAAAATTCAATGGAATATCTAAATTTTATTTATAAATTTGTAAGTCTTGAATTTGTTGATATTGATAGATTTATATCTTTGAATTAACAAAATTTTGAACAAGCAGTTATTGTTCAATATAAATTTTTAATATTATTTTTAACTCATTATTAAGATGGTATCTTTTCAATTAAATGTGTTGTATATTTGAGCATATTGATTTTACTTATTCTACCACTTTTCATTTTTAGATATGAGTGAGGAATCAGAAAATGATTCCATACAATCTAGTAAAAAATTTGTGCGTAAACGATTGCGATTAAAGTAAGTGATGGTAATTTTTGTTAATTACTGATTTA